>JAQIXS010006286.1:0-10979 GCA_034700785.1 Rossiulus vilnensis | reverse complement strand
ATGAAGTTTTCGAAAACATACATTGTGTCTACATTGTGCTTTACGAATATTTTTTTCTAAAAATATCTGTAAAAAATATTTCGCGTCAATTTTCAAACCTGTTATAACTTCGAGATTTTACTTTGCATTTATGTAAAAAGAACACTTTTACAGCCCCCTTAATGCTACGCCAGTAATAGGTTTACGAGCTTGTTGTCACTGAATTGTTGTCAAATTTTTATTAGGAACATAATAACAACGATAAATAAAAAATGAACCTCATTGTACGAAGTTTGAAATAGCACCCCGCCACTATTGTCCAAGTTAAGAAATTTGATAGTACAAGCTATGGCGCAATTAATTGGGTTACTTACAGTATGTCTACTAGCATGTCCAAATTCAACTAAGCTAATCGATTTTATATATCTTGATATGATGTAGCTATTAATTTCAATCTTATTTTCATTAACCTAAATACCATAAAATAGGCCTATAATTTGTGTTCTATCTTTATATCTGTTGTAGTAACCTCATAAGTCCAATTTAGCATGCCCATTTATTACACAAATGAAAAACTAATTGTAATATGTTTAGTTACAGCTATGAAAAACCAACGGCTTAATTATTTAAAAAAATTCTAATTTACTTAAGTAACCTTTTAAGCAAATTGAAGCTGCATATTTTCGAATTTGAAAACCTATTAATGTAAGTTTAGAGACTTGTTAATGAAACTTGTCAAAATGAAAGTATTTTATTATTCGTAAATAACGCATGTCCAGTGTCACTGAAAATAGAAAGTTTACGTGTAGTTGTTTGTAAATTATTCATATTCTTAATTCTTGAGAAAAAGATCTCATTATATAGGCTATGTATAGATAAGTCTGTAATTTTTCTTTGCTAAACCAATTTTTATCATGAACTCACTTCAGTTATCATCATGAGGGAAAGAAGAGGTTGGGGAGGGAGTAAGTGCAAAAACGATACAACAGGCCTATATTATAGTTCATACATCAAAATTTTCGTTTAATGTTTTCGGATGTGTTCAGATCACTTCATAGTTTTGTTCTTGATAACGTATTGTCGGTTTACTGTACGGTATGAATTTCTAAAGATCTATACACCACCGATTTGTTTATTATATGGTTACTGGAACTTACCTTTCTGAAATGTTTGTGGGTAATACATTGATGTACAAGTGGCCTATGAACTAAAATGCGCCAAGCAAAAACATAAAACAAAAATGGCCCTGAAAATCATTCCATTTTTTTATATCAATTTTACCCCCATTTCAATTTATATGAGAAGCCAATATCATAAACCTAAAAGAATGCCTGAGACATTGATAAACTCGAATAAAATACCATCGTAAAGTTTGGTATGCAGGATAGGTAGGCTCATGGCTAAGAATTAGTCGATCAAATCCTGAACTCACCTCTTATGGGAATTAAGAACAATTTGATTTCTTGTTTTGACCTTTATGGTATTCGAATTCTCAACTGGTATGAGAACGTTACGACTTTAGACAAGACTACAGGGCATGAAAGCCCTGCAGATCACTTCCTATTTGCAGTGATAAGGGGCCACCCATAAAGAACGTCCTGAAATTTTCATGATTTTTAGACTCCCCTCCCTTCATGTCTGGTACGGTTTAGACAAAAAACAACTTCACACTGAACAAATTAAATCCATAATATTAATTTAGTTGTTAATCGTTATATAGAGATGGTTAACATACACAGATAATTCTAACAGTTTGCCAGGCTAATAAAAAGTAATTTAATGAATTTCCTATAAAAATAATGAAATCTGACTAGCCATTTCCTCTTTCCTTGAACTCCCTTTCCCCCTGCCCGGCACTGTCTGATTTTCGAAAGCTCTCTTTTCGACGGCCTTTATGGATGGCCCATTTACACAATATACATGTATATTATACTTTCCGTTTATAAAACAAGGAATAAATTTAAGATACGCGAAAGATTCTTTGATACGAAAGATTGATGGGGAAACTATAATTCCTAAGCTTTATCAAATTAGCTTCGTCGTCCGTTTCTGTCATTTCGGTTGACTCATTCAGATTGTCTCACGTGAAGTGTATAAGGTTTGAGTTAGACTAAAATACCGACCAGAGCAATATAACAAATCAGTTATATGCCTACATTGACTTCCTTTGATAATTACTATTTAAATGAAGGCACGTATTCTTAAGGAAGCATATTTGAAAAAATGTGGTCAGAAAGTTTTTTTATCCTGATATTTATAAACCTGATTCATAAATCATAAACTCATAATGTACTTACATGCGTATATTGATTATATATAGTACCTTGTAAAATTCTTCCAGAGGTTCAGGTAAACATTTCCTCGATTTGCTTTATGCGAGTCATTTTTAATTAGCGCATGTTATCAATGGTTCTAAGCTTGTAATTTACTAGCTGACGAACCAATCATGAAGTAAAAAAATTGATTCAAGGCTGACTGGCGGATGTTTTGATAAAACCACCGTGCGTGATGGCTCACATTCTTAATGTACGAAATCTACATAAGGTTCATTTTGTTCGTGTCACTCATTAATGGTACCTTGAAGCAACTTGAGGCTATACTGTTCTTGATTGTGGGAAACAATTGACATCTATCAGAAATGACGCTGATAGGGTGGAGTAAGAAAGGAACAGTAGGAGTGCAGTCGTGACCAAATTTGATGGGAAAGAATTATTCCGGCATTCCCTGGAAAGACCGTGTAAAACCAAAAGTCATGCTGTCCATGCAGCCAACTCCCGAGTGCGAGGCCAAAGTGTTACCGCAAATCCATCGTCGCTGAGAGACTCCACTTGAATGTAAAATGCTTTTCCATTCAATTATTAACCCCACGCACCTCTGTTTATGTCGTAAAGTTTGCATTTGCTGAGGAACTGATAAAGGTCATGCTTGTTTGCTTCTTGCAACGTACATATATGACTCTGCTTTTCGATCGTTGCCATGCCTGAGCATGATTTCTGTTTTTAAGGTCATTGCATAAATCCTGCAAGCGACGCAGATTAAATCTAGTAATTGAACCACAACGATATTTTGCTGTCCTTCTGTATATTTGTTAACAAAGTAAGGTCAACCATTATTCCGCTGAATATGTGCCACCTTTCAGATTTAATCTGCATGTTCAATGATGTAGTGCAGCAACCAGAATGCCATTTTCAACAATGTTATTAAAGGTGATGAAGTCACATCTATTAAGTGTTATTGATGTATGATTTGAGTCAAACTTTAATATGCGGTAGTTTGAAAGAAATACTTGTAGGTTTTCGATAAATATCAAACTCCACTTACAATATTACAGATCCTTTATTTCCTTTAAGGCCTTTTATACAAACCTTGTCTGATAGTTTACAATTGCTAGTTTAGCAATGACATGTGGTCTTTTTCAAATATTTTCGGTATTAAAAGTTCCATTACTTGAACGCTACAGTGTAAATGAGTGCCATTCTTTCTAGATATGCACCAACGTTTCTTTTCAAATTATCGTAAACAAGACTGCTGTCTGTTAAGTGCCTTTTGTAATTTCATATCACAATTGCATTCTGGCAGACACTTAATAGCCATTATAAAGTTTAAAGGTATCGCGTTCATGCCTATCTGATTTCAAGCTAAATATCGAAGTTAGTCTGGATGTCAGTAGATGTTATCTTGTGAGTACGTGCATGCGGCTGCATGCAAAATTCCGTCAATTGCTGTAAGAAACTTCAAGGTCTAAATTGTTGTCACATAAATTGACTGTTCTTGTTCATTAATTGAACATCGTCGTGTGATGTCTACAATATTTATAGCAAAGCTGTATATGCTGTTGTTTCATAAAATTATATTTTTGTCGATGACGATATGCGCTTTGAAATATTTAACCGCTGGTTTCCAGTTTTAGTACCTCACCGAGCAAGATAGCGGATGTACAATTGGTTAGAAATGAATTAAATTACTGCATCCATTTTAACCAGATCCCCTTGACCTGTATTTTACCAGTAGTGAATGCGCTTAAATACCGATATGGTACCGTTCGACCAGGTGGTGCCCTGCAAATCCCTTTAAATTAATTTTGATATTATCACGATCATAAATTGCTGATTAGCAATAGCTAAAACACATATTTGATGGATATTCTTAAAATTAACAAGGCCGCCCGCTTTGTAGTAACGAAACCACCCTTCTGTAAATGTTAAATGGACATCGGAGTTTCTGAAATTGATGTGACAGACAGCTTATCGCTGATGCATGTACTTGACACGATATGAACGATATGACATCATGCATTTACATTTCTCAGCGCACTGTATGGTACTACTTAATTATACACATTTTTGTCATGAATTTTTATATTTTTGGAATAGAAAATTGAAACTTGGTACACAAGCTATCCAATATTCGAAGAGAATTTAAAGCAGTTTTACATTGGACAGGCATGTATTCAGTTTTGTCAGACGCCATCATTACTAAATACAAAAATTGACATTTCTACCCGCTAGATAGAGGCACAAGTTGGCCAGTTTTAAAGATGCATAGTCTCTCAAGGTCCCTGAGTGTAAATGTTATATGTGGGTTCCATATTTTGATTTATGACGTTTTTTTAAACCTTTTCTCCGCTTGGGGGCACTATGACTAAATCAAAAATGGATAAAAAAAATGCCAGATGTTGCGACGATCAAAGCAAAACAGAACAGAAAATAAATGTAGTAAGTCCTTACGGTTTATAATGTATGGATAATTACAAGTAGGCCTTCAAGTGTTGTGAAGTGTGATGTCTGTATGCACGATGATACGTTATAAGAATGAGAAAAATATCAATATCAAATAACTAAATGGTGATATACATGTAAGCCTATAAAACAGCCTTATGATGATTAATTTGGGGTCTCGAGGGAGATGATCAATCCACTATTCCACTTCAACCTGAGCAAGAGTTTTGGGAAGATTAGTGGACTAATCAATGGGACATAGATTTCGGTCATCATACATGTACAATTCTATAAGGTCGAATGATGGCAAAAGGACCTTACTGATTCACTGGGCGGCATAAATTCTTTCCTCAAAATGAAGCGTTACTGAGATATTAAATCTAACGAATTGATGAAATAAAGATGATGCACCCTGTAGGAGGTGTTCGTTTTTCATCTTTCCAACTTGGTCCGCGTTTTCTGTGCATGCCGATGACCTCTTTAACACGTGTTGTTCGAATTATTAAACGCTTCAAGTGAATCAAAAATAGGTCCCTCAATGTCTCAACTGGTCCTCGACGACCAGGACTGCCCAGCGTCTCTGGACTTAATTTTTCGGAAAAATTTGTCATGTCGGCCATATAGTGCGTGCTAGCACGGGTGGTAGAGGCTATCGAGGCGGCATAATTTTCGGATGGGTGTTTCGGTGTAGCCCCCCACTGGTCCACGTGTCAATGGCGCTGGGGGTTGGCCGAACGTGTTCGTGAATACGGCGGCGGCTTGGTGTGGGTGGGCGACCCCTGGACGTGGCGCGGGGAGGAGTTTCAAAGGTCTGACATTTTGCGTGCTGGAATGTGGCCTTATTTATGTCCCATTGTTGGCAACCCCGCGGGATCCCCGGGTTTCACGCACGCGCTGTCTGCGTGCTCACGTAGCCATTAAATTTATCTCTCCTCTCAAATCTCGGATGCCAACTCTCGCATCGCAGCTCGGACTAATGCACGATTATGCATTAATTATCGCTGGGACCGTAATTCCCCACGCTGTTTATGATAAACCTAATTCTTTCTCCTTCGCTCTTCTCTTCTTCGAAGCCCCGCTTCGATTCTTCTCCCCCCCCCCCATCCCTCCCTCGCCCTAGGGGAAAAAATCCGAAGGCCTCCGTGTAGCGGCCATTTTCTTTTCTCGGATTCGACGACTGGCAGCACTGCGCGGTTGAATTCCTTGCTAGCAAGGAAGCCATATTTCATAGGCCTATGCAGTGAGCATGAGCTTTAGACAGTGCTGTCAGACGATGAATTCATAATTCATTTTGCGAGCATTTTCAGAAAATGTATTATTTTTGGTATACTGTTTGCTTAATTTCCGGATTGGAAAGCTTCGGCTATTCTCTGTTGAAAGAAACTACAATGGACTGGGGAATTCAAATGGACTTCCTGGGAAAGCATAACATTTAACAGGCTTGGGCCTTAGCTGTGTATAGCCTGATGGGTATCTTGCTTCTCTATCCACCATAAATTGAATGCCAAAAAGTTGAGCAGAAATTACATAATAATTTTTAAACAAATTTAGTGTAAAAATGCATTCAAAAATCAACTTCATATAGTTTGGAAATGTATGAAACGTTATCTGGAAAACCTGGAAATGTCATGGAAATTTGCTACTGGATTCAGCATGACACTCTGCTTTGCTGACGGTAGAGTACTGAGTTGAATTATTAAAAACGAAAACGTCAGTTTACGCTACTTAATCTGCCAGTTAATTCAAAATTGAATCATTGTTATTGTGTTCATTTCTATTCTGTGACACGTATAGGAAGGATATTTTTCTCAGAAAGGTTATTGCTATTAAAGTTATCGATGAACGTTTTGTCCAAATCTAATTTCAATAGTAGGCCTACTGTAAGGTGTAATGAAGGGCACGTTTGCACTAACTTCCTGTTTCGGTATTATTTAATTAGAAATATTTGGAGTTTATTGAGAAGTTCGGTGTTTTCAAACGAATTTTCATTACTGAATATTGCCTCTTTAATAGACAGATAAAACTGATGTCATTCTTTTTGACATATCCTACACTATCCTCATACTTGTTTATTTTGTTAAATATAAAATAATGTTTAAACTTTTGCTTAACCTGAATTCCATATTTCATAAACGTATCTCATTTCCATATGGTGCGAGCGCATGTTTAGAAAATTTGGATTTTCTTGGCACATCTTCAAAATAATGCAAGATCGTAAACAAATAAGGTGCTGACCTTCGGGTTATTATAATTTGCGAGTAAGGTTCGGAGAAATGCGAATCCGTGAATTATGTGGAATAATTTCTATTTGGCAAAGGTATAGTTTTCCTTATAAGAGATTCCGTGAAATTCGACGGAAAATTAGCATGCTTGATGTAGTCGCACTGCCTGTAGACAATTAACTCCAGTGCCGTGATCACTTATGGTAAGGACATTTGTAAATTTTGCATGTTATTGGCTATTAGGTCATCGTGGAGAATTGCTTGGCTTTAATATCATTCATAAATCACTTTCATAAAATCGATAACGTATGCTCGCCAAATAAATTGAAAAGGTTTTACCTCTTCTCAATTTCTTCCCCACGACCAATCTTTTGCAGACTGGCGCCATAATTAACAACCACCAAACAAATTGGCAGTCACGAGGGAAGAGTTCATTATAGTTTAAAATGGCAATCATTTAATTAACTTCCTTTAACTTGTAGCTCGAATGCGAGCCTTACTGTAATTGGCTTTATTTCACGATTCTCTTTGGGAGCGGTATTTGATCACTTTCGTATACAAAAGATAACATAAGCATTATCTAGCATACTCAACATGGAACTGTGTTTGCAGTTGTATTATGAAGATTTATTTATAAATGATTCTTATTTTTTATTATTTAAGGCTACATTTCTCGTTCGAAAAATGCCCCAATCTATCCAATATCAGTGTAAATGTATATTCGCTTTGTATACATTTAATTATAGTGCAGTATTGTAGACTACACAACAACTGCAAGCTATTCTCAGAAAATAAATCGAGGAGCATAATTCGTAACATGAATTTGTAATTACTTTGCCAACGTATTAGTGTTAATGCGTTAAATTGTATTCATAACTTTGTCATGTATATTTTGATACAATTACAAGATAGACTAGGAAGCGAAGAAACTGGCCTACTTAAAGGTATTAAAAATATATTTTGTTTAGTAAGATGTCCGAATTAAAATCGAAATAGCTGAATTGGTAAGCAATTTATTGATTTTTAGGATGTGCCTGATTTGACTAAACTTAATCGATTTCTCAGGTAAAAACTCTTGAAACAACTCTTAAAATAGCTTGCATTTCTTGGGACATCTGTATGCCTTTACCTATATCACTAAAAAAGAGGTTCTGCAAAGAATACGATGTTCTGAGAATAAAGTGGCAATGATGTTTCGCATAATTTGTTTCAACCACGATACATTTTTTGTACAATTGGTGTGCATTTATGGCATTGCATTTTCGTACTATTCTCATACGACACATTCAAAAGGAATTTTAGTAAATTTAGGTGCATTTGAAAGTGCTTTAGATTGTTCACAAAACCAAAAATCGGATTTCTACTTGCTGAACAAAATGCATTTTTTGTTAGCACGCGTTCAGACCGAACTTTCGGAACGCGTTCCGATACCGAAACGCGGTAGAATTTGGTGGTCTGAACTCACAGGATAAATTGAACTAGTTTACTACAGGCGATGTCATCCCGTGTTCTGCCAACACGTTTCGTTTGGGAAACGCGGTACGATGACGTCATGGCATATCTGCACCATGAAAGCCCCTATTCAGTGGTACTCTTGGTGGCGTGCAAATTTTAGTTCCGATTGTCTGTTTGACAATCGGAACAATCGGAAATATTAGGAACGTTAACTTACAGTTATTCACTTCACTTTCCGGATGAACTTAATATCAACGATTATCCTCAATTCAACGTTGCTAGTCTAGTTACACCCTGTATAACAACGGACTTCCCCATAATGCAGTTCGTATTCCCGTTTGGCAACCATTCTGAGTTTCGGAACGCGTTTCAAATCCGGTCTGAACGAGGTATAACCTCATAGCTGACAGTTATTGAGTAGACTAGTTGGATTTGGGGTCGTAAAATTGGTTAATATAGGCCTATTCGGATTGAATTTCTAAAGAACATTAAATGTTCGTGTTCTTCCAAAGGGCAGCTGGCCCTTATGCTATTGGAATTTATATGTAAATTTGCAATCGTGATTTGCTTACAATAAATGTATTATGCCCAGGCCTATATTCATTCATAATGTCTTGAATTTTTCTCAAATCTGTCAAACAGTTCAATTTCTTAATATTGCAGGCATTTAATGTCAATAAACAATTCATTTAGTAAAATCTGCAAAATTACATTGATAATTACCCCTCGTCTTCCACTGGTCCAGTTTGTCACTATCAGGCATTTCTTGAATCATACACAGGCAGTCAGGCACAGTGCTAGGAGAATCTTCGTGTAGACCGACAAAATAAGGAGAAACAGGAAGGTTTCGTCAAGTACTATAAGTTGGTCCATGAATCATAGCAGTATGGTGATAAAAGATCGTGTGGAAGGGTTAACCACAAAGGCAGGCTTAATGAGAATTTGGTCACTGGTCGGTATAAGTAGCCTACTGTAGTTAACAAACTGCTGTGAGCAGCTGAAATGTGGACCATCCAGGCTTATTCTTAGGATTAAGTTTGGTTAATGTGGTCTCAAGAGTGTCAATGTGGTCTCAAATGTTTCCGCCAAAACGTCCTTTAAAAGATGTCTATGGCCTGTGTAAAACAAAAGAGTCCAAGGCCTTAACCAATCAGAAATATTCAGCTTATAGATCATGCCTTCTCTATTAAATTAAGTCACACCTAATGGGCGCCAGTGCCCACAGACAGGAAATTAGTCATGGGTCCATTCAAATTCCCAAAATACTCTGTTTTACACAGGCCATAGCATGCCTATGAAGAGGTCATGGTTGTGTAGTTCACCTATAGCGTTTTGACCACAGCCTATCGTAGCTGCACTTTTTTAAATTCACACCGCATTTTTGTGGACAATGCTATGTCGTTGGAATGTCATGGGCCAAAACTGTCAAAAAATCTGCGCGTGGTGACCACCTATTGGAACAGAAGATGAGTGCACTATAGTCTCTAGTAGAATCAATAATCGATTAGCATCCTTAATTTCCTTTTTCCAAATACATGTATATGTGACCATTACCTACGTAAATTAATCGCGTGGACATACATGTATGTTTACACAGTAACTACTGTTTGTGATACTGTAGTAGGTTTATGAGAAAACGGTATGAGACTGAAAATCTGACTGTGAGCATGTTTGCCATTTTTAGGGGGGATTTTGTGTTAATCAAGGCCTGGTGTAAGTATGGCATTCCACCAATAATTTCAGAAACTTGTAAATTATTAGTAAATATGTACAGGTGACGTCATGAAAGTACAAGTCTGTGGTGAAAAGAAAAATGGCGTCTCGAGACATTAAAATGCTGCTTCTCTGTGCTATTGAAGCTAGAAAGTTTAATTTTCGGTAAATTTTCCATAAAATTGTCAAAAACAGATAAAGTGAAAGCCTGGAAAGAAGCACATGAAGTTGGAAAATCAGTGGGAGTTTTTGTGAAGAAGGACTGGCAATATATATGTGATGTTTTCTGGCCAAGTTACAGTTTTCTGGAACATGACTGTATTGACAGCCTTCACAAAAGCATCGACCGTTCTGCATATTGTTGATTTGGCGACACCGTGCATGTCTGCTAGCCCATGGTATTGTCCACCATTACCAAGCCAATAAAGCCGAATAAGAATTTGATGCCTAGACAAAAGGCTGTGGATTCGTTTTGTGGGATGAGCTAATATGTGTCCAATTTTTATTAGTAGCTCCTCAACTGCTGTGGACTAAGCCTGAATCTCTCTTTGAACTCAAAGTCATCATGACACTGAAAGTTTATTCGTGGCTTGTATACCTTAGGGATTCTTGGTAACTGTTTCGTCGTCACTGTCAATGGACCACATGTTTATACCATTCATAACCTATTCCAAATGCTTTCTAATACTTACAAGTAGTCATTTACCTGTAAGAAATTCACTACAAGTTACAAGCAATTTTCTAACAGAACACTTGTAAACTGACAAGATTTGCTAGTAACTTGTAAGGTATGGTCTAATAAATTACAATTGTAGAAATTTTATCTGTGGAACACAACAACTTGTACTTCTTGTACAAGTATCACTCCATACCCCTACAAGTACAAGACCAT
>JAQIXS010006285.1:0-10980 GCA_034700785.1 Rossiulus vilnensis | reverse complement strand
AATTAATGATTCTGACATGTCGATGATGTTAAAAAAAATTTATTGCTTTTCCTAAATGATTTCGCTTAAATATTAGCTATGTGTTGACTACACGCAATCAACGCCATTATCTTCTTAATGTTCTCTAAATAATCACCTCCTCGACATGTCAGAAGCATTAATTGCAGAATATTAGCATGTGATTATTTAGAGAACATTAGGAAGATAATGGCGTTGATTGCGTGTCGTCAACACATAGTTAATATTTAAGAGAAATCATTTAGGAAAAGCAATGAAATTTTTTTTAAAATGTGTTGTCGGCAAATATTTTCACCGTATTCCTTCAGCACGCTTCTGAATTTCTACTTCACCTAAATTTATTTCTTTGTAGTTTTTGGAAAAAACCTGCCATCCTCTTTCCGTTTTGAAAATCGATGCCATTTTCGCTGAAATAATAAAGCACTACAAATGCCTCGATTATGTTTATGTGGCTACCTATCACACTTATCGTCGCATTAAGCCCTTTTAATATTAATTTACCGTTTTGAGAAGTACAAGCGGACCCTACACACTTCGTTATGTCCAAGGAATGGGTTTTGGGCAAGAAGAATGGGACCTGGAGGCTTCGGAAGGCGTCCGACAAAGCGCTCATTTGCGATTCTGCGAAATTGCCAGCTTATTTTTCACTCAATTTCAACCGGGTTTTGTGTAGGAAATTGCGTTTCGGGCTAATCTGGGCTTTGCCTCATTGATATTTCAGTGACTATAGCAGGCTTAGCGGCTTCTTGGTGCTCCAGAGGCAGCCACGTGGCACGGAGTAGAACGGATTTTCAG
This sequence comes from Rossiulus vilnensis, assembly GCA_034700785.1. NCBI lineage: Eukaryota > Metazoa > Arthropoda > Diplopoda > Julida > Julidae > Rossiulus > Rossiulus vilnensis. The sequence continues at coordinate 10,167 of JAQIXS010006285.1, read as the reverse complement.
TCTTCTTGGCCTTCCCGATTTGGCAATTCCGAAAGATTCTCTTTAGCATTTTTCCAGGGCTGAATTCTGCCTTGGGATGCTGCCACCATCTCAATGCCGAACGCTATTTTTGGACTCTTTGCTTCCTTGGCACGGCCTCCTTGCTCCCACCAGCGCCGGAAGAGCGCCTGTGAAAACAGCAAGACCTGGGCCACTTCCGGAAGCCTATTTTGCGCGCTGTGCCGTTTAGTTTTGAGCTTTTCAGATATGTTTACAATGGCCTGTGGCACCCACGACATACTCTCGTGGATGCGGATTGAACGATGGGAATTCAAAGGAACTGCCTGCTGGCCCGGAGCTCCTCACTTCCGGTGAAAAAATGCTGCCTTCTCAGTTTTTTCTGGGATGTGTATGTTGCATTGAAAATGCTAAATTGAGAAACGTTTCTGCAGGGGAGGATCTTTAAGAAATTCCAGAAATGGGTCTTAGTGATGGGGCGCCCCTACCACGTGGCATCACTGCTGATGGTAGGGTCCTGAGCTGGAAGTATGAAATTGTACGACAACGCTTGCGATATCGGAGTTTAAAGCCTACCTTCCTCTAAAAATATGTTGAAAATCAGTTGTGAGTCACGTTTACGTTAATGTCATGGGAACGTTATTCAAGTCAAGGACGTTTCGGTAACAAGTCCGTTGGACATCATTGCTAGTTATTAGTGAAACCAAAGAGTGGACATGACGCACTACGTCACTTCCGCTTTAAATAAAAATAGGAAATTCCTATTTTTTAAAGCACATAGCGTTCCCTGCATTTGCATTGTCTTGATTTGGCATCATCGATCAGGGTGGTCAGTTAAATTTGTTTAAAAGTCAAAGGAGTTAGAAGTTCAAAATTTCTATAAATTCTATAATATTCTATACATTTTAAAGCTGTTGTTTGTGCTGGTATCTGTATACAACTGTACTGGTCTTTACTGATCTTTCCACAAGGGTGGTCTAGATTGCAAAAGATCCTGCTACCGAAACATTTCAGAACAAAAAGGTTGTTCCAATGTCATTCTTCCTTGCTCAGCATTTGCGTGTATGGACGTCTATTTTTGAGCTCGTCCTCAAGCTGATGCTCGGATGCCCACCCTGCCAGATGCTAGCATTTGAGCACCAGTTGATAGCATCGGCGCAGCACATTCAACCGGTGGGCGCATCAGGCTGTCATTGTTCGATGCCTGTTCCTTTGTCTGATACGGATCGGGCTCATTAATTGTTTTCCAAAACGATTCCGAGATAAGTCACCCAGAAGGCAAGGCGGTGCACCAAAGCCATTGTTTGCCGTCTCTTGTTTTTGGATGCGTGGCTCCGAAGCAAATGAAGGGCTGGCAGTGGAGCGAACACGACAATGCTCTTATCTGGTAGAGAGCCTTTGAGACCCACATCGGCTCTGGAACAAGGTACAACAACACAACCCTTGTCTGCAGTTGTCAGATTTTCTCGCAAATTGATGCCGCGATGCAAACGAGGCTTGGCAAGGTGCCTTGACTGAAGAACAGTGTTCTGGCATGGCAACTGAGTGGTTTGATAATCAGAAGTTCCACTCTGATCAATGCCATCTCAATCAATTTGACCCGATTGCTAACCTTGAGCTTCCATCAGTGGCCGTTTAGGTGCGGAAGGACAGGCTACAACAAAATGGCGCCTTTCGACCAGCTGCTGTGCTGCTTGGGCATTGGTACAAGAAGATGGCATTTTTGAAAATTTTGTCCTATCAAAAATACTAAATCAAACGTTTATGCTGTCATGTGGTTGTTTGAGTCATTGACTGAACTACGTGTTAAAATAGTTTTAAGTTTTTTAAAATCAGCTATGGGGGGTTAGTTGTTTGTTTAGTTTTGGTTAATGGTCAGTTTGAGAAAGTGTGTTGAATTTGGCCTCACATTTGCTTAAAACTAAGTAAAGCAAAAAACAAACAAAAAAACAATAATATTTAATAACACTTTGGATATTCTGTTAATTCAGTCATTGGACTCAGGGTTATTTTGTCTTGGAAAAGTAATTTATTTTGCATCGCCCAATCCTGTAGTCACAAATTCTGTATACAGTGTACTTAAAATATCTTTCATAACACTTTGAATATTCTGCTATTCTACCTCTAGACTCAGGATTCCCACAAGGCCTGGAAAACCAAGGAAAGTCAGGGGGGATCTTTGAAATGTCTTCAACTTTTGTTAACTGACTCTAGTGATTTAACAAAAGCAGAATACTTCTAAGGCTTTAAGGGAACTTTGAAGTGAAGCAGAAACCGAAAGTTGAGATGAATGGGAAATCAGCTGCCTATAATGGTAAAAATTGCAAAAATGTCCAATTTTAACAAATTCAACTAAATTCAGAGCATCTACAGTAAGAACTCATGGAATAAGTGCAATCTGAATATCTTTTTTGTGCGGACAAATTAAAGAAGTGAATTTTTAGATGCCTTTTGAAGCGCTACGTGTGTGAATTTCATTTCATTGCACAAATTCAATAATTAGGATAGTGTCCTAGCCAATTGTTTTGAAATATTTCCGTCGAAAAGTAGGTTATAATTATTTATTATCCCGAAATATAATTGAATTTAGCCTTAACCAATGAAGGAGATTCAGCTTAAGATTACTTCTTCCAGCATAAAGAAAGCCACGGGATGGCAAATGAGTCATGGGGCTGGCATGATTAATTGCAAACAGGATATCGCATTCTATTGGTCAACCTGAATTCCCAAGCGTTATTTTATGTTTTTGCACAGAAGCTGCTCTAGCTGAGCAGACAGCACCGAGAATCGATTTCTGGTAAAACTGTTGCAAATCCACGCAAACGTGGTCTAGAACCCCTTAAAAAACTTGAGTTTTGTTGTTTTTATGCGATAGCTCGTAGCACGTGCGCATTGTCACGCCACGGAATCTCAATTTCATGTCGCATTACTGATAATTGCTCCAGAGGTTTTCGCAAGAGATGTCATTATGACAATGGCCGTGATCCCGGCATTGCCTTTCTGCGAATAAATCCCTTTTGTCAATTTCATAAACCACTTGATGCCTGCCTTGCAAGCTACTTTTAATGGCTTTCTAATGATCTTGCGAGTGCCTAAGTGTTCATCAGCTTTCACTCGATGCAAACGAGGATCCTTTGATGTTACCAGTGGATCAATGCCGCAATTTGGCCGCCAATTTGGACGCCCAAATTCGGCGTGATGGGGATAACTTGTCAGCTACTTTCCAACATCTATTCTGTTGAGTGCTGTCGGAGTTTGGGCCTTGGGCCACTTCTCCATCTAAGTAATATTGATTCTGCAGATTATCCCTTTTGCTAAGACAGCGCTGAGAGTGGGAGTTAATGGAGGAGAGTGCTCAACTTAGTTAGTTACCACAGACGTATTACCGGTAGTTGCTGAGAGGTTCTGGTAGCTCTGAAGGATGAGGTCAGCGCATCCTTGGGCCTGCAGGCTTCTTGATCAGGTGGTAATGGTGTCTTCTGAAGAGAAGCGAACGTTGACGACATTTTCCAAATTCCTTCATCTGTTTCAAATCATTTGTCAGTAATCTGTGCCCAAGTCATGGACGAGGCGAATGTTCCTGGTGAAATCATTAATATGTGATTCTATTCTGATATTACTATGTATGCTGATTGTTTACTGACATCAGTATGCTTAGTCAAATCTCTCATTTTAATGATATCACTGTACGTGAATATACTGACATTCAGTTGAACTGCGGATATAAGTATGCTTAATGGTATCACTAAACGTATCACCACATATCAGCATATTTGTACTGATGTATACTGATCTTTCCACCAGGGGTGTCCAATTTTCAAGGATGGTTCCAAATCCTATCCCAACAACCATCGCCCAATATACCACCTTTAGTTGCCAAAATCCTTGAATGCATCTTCAAAGATGAATCTCAAGGATTTCATCCGGAGTTATGAGTTCCCTTGTCGGTAATGACATTATCAATGATGCACAACCTGGTTACCCTAGTTACGCCTGCCACAGAATGTTTTGCTGTAGTCTTTTGAAGCAGTCGATGATTGGGAGATGAAGAGTGGTATCGTCTTCAGAATAGGAGACAGATTCTTATCCTGCTTTGGAATTCTCGTCTTGTTTAGAGCTATTGGTGGAGCTTCTGAAGGAGGGCATCGTGTTACGTATCTTGCGCAGAATGAGTTGCAAGTTGATATCATCTTCTGAATGAGTTAGATTAGAATCTTCCTCAGATCATGAGTTGAAGATTTCGATTTTCTTCACAATGAAATGACCATGTTACTAACTTCATCCGGTATAGTCAATACTTGGCAACTCTTGAGAATACTAGCGATGATTGGTATCTTCTGAAATAAGAAATAATTGTGGTTTAGTGCAAATTTTAGTTTTTTGCTTTCGTTTAGGAAGAAAAATACAAGAATATCCAATTTCAGTTAGGTAACACAAATAAACATCAGGAATTTGCACTGACAAAGCTAAATTGCTCGTAAAAACCTCGTAAGTGAAATGGCACATCCAGGGAGATATGAGAAAGCTCTATCTTTAGCAGCGCTGACAGCCACCTTGAAAACTAAAAATGAAAACCGCGAAATATTTGCTTATTTGTTTGGATTTCAGCAGAACGCTGAAATGACGCATGGTGACACACATGGAATTAATTTCATAGTCCATGAGTGCTGTTGTTAAAAATAGATCAGTTTCGAGAGCAAGGTTTCTACTACAATTCCTCTGGGCGATGTATTCCGCGCCATCTGTATTTTGAAAGTATTTTAGTATTTCTGGAACTGGTTCGTCATGCGTTATGCATTTACATTGGGATAAAGCCATTCTATTTAACCGGAAATGACATGTTCAAGCTGTAGTCTTAGAAAATGTGGTTGCCACGGTATCGTATTTCAGCACATCTGCAATCCTGTGCATAGGCTGCGTAGGTGGTAGGATCGACAGGGAAGTTTTAATGACGGAAAAGTCAGGAAATACTGATTTTGGAATGGTCAGGGAAATTCAACGTTTAAGTATTTAATTTGCTTTCACGTGGCTTAAGGTGTCTACTGGGATACGTCATGGAAAATTCATGATATTGCCTTTGATTCACTGGGCATTTCGTTACATTGAATACTCCGATGTTTCAGTGGCTTTGGAAAACTTAGCGAATGAAAGTTATGGAAAATCGTAGAATTTACGGTACCAAATGCATAACAAGTGAAATGAAAGGAATAAAAAAAAATGCAGGTTATGAAAGTCTTGGTATTGATGTTACGTACTTAAAATTGTTTGCATTACATCGAATCACTGGGCATTTTAGCATATTTAAGTTCATTTGAAAATAATTTTCCTTAAATATACCGATTGTCATCAGTCTGTTAATTCCGTCCTTTTCCATTAAAGTAGAGCATGTAAAGTTACCATTTAGAATAAAATATTGATTTTTAAATTATTACAACTCCGAAGTTTTTATGGCTTTAAAAAATTGTCATGGGAAGTCATTGAATATATGGTACCAAATGCAGTAAACCCCGTTTCTAACATCATTTTAATCTAGATGGGCCACACTCATTCCTTTATCTTTAGACAAATGGAATTCTGCTTTTTAAAATCATGTAGCATTCTTTGGAATTTTTGCATTATCTGTAATCATGGAATTTGCAGTACCAAATCCAGTGAACACCAGAGTGAAGATAAGGCACACTCAGCCCTGCATCATTAGAAATAGGGAATTCCCCTCTTGAGTCATTTAGCATTCCTAGCGCTTGGAAATGTCCTAATTTTGAATTTAGAGGGGTCAGGGAAATTGATTAAAAAAAAATCAAAACGCCGTTCAGGTTGAAATTTCTGGACCCAGGATCAAACCTGGCGTTTAATTTTCCACGCTTAAACCTTAAAATGCCCAAAATGCTTAGTGGATACGCATAGACGATCCTGTATTCTATGATGTCCTATGTCCTATTTTCGTTTCTACCAATTGGCTTCTGAAGAGAATTGAAAAACGCTGGTTGCGAGGAGGACTAACCATATAATCTGTTCACGTTTTCGTTGCCCAGATTTGCATTCCAGAAGCGGGCGCTGAAGCGACCTGGAAAATTGCGCAAATTCAAACCGCAGATCGTTATGGCCTGGGCCAATAACAAACTCGCGTAACCAATGGCGTTGTCGTTTTTATCTCCATGTTTTTGTTGCTTTTATCTTCGTGATTTCATTCGTAGTCGCCCTTTGCCCCCTCACGTGCGGCCGCACGCAAATCGCGCAATTGCCATAAAAAAAAAAAAAAAAAAATGTAAAAATCCAATATGCCTTCTTTTCTCATTTCCCTTTCGGTTATGCGTCCACCGGCGAGCGTTACTGTCTGCCAGAACAACCCGATAATCCTTCCGGTCAGCGCCTGCCATCATTGGCCGAAATCTTGGGGGAATTTCGGGGTCTGAAAATTCGATTTTGCTGGCGCACTTTGACGACTGCCGTTTGCGGAAAGAGTTTGTCAGTAAGTTGAAATCATTGCTGATGACATGTGAGGGTTTTCGACAGTCCTGGTCTATCACTCACTTGTTGATGGAACCTCGGCCTCGGTTGGTCCAATGCAACAATCACCGTGATTCTGGGGGTGGGGGTGAAATCCTCCCTCGCCTGGAGAATGGCCATAGAAACCGCCGAAAGTTGTTGGAGTTTTGGATCAAAGCCTCTTAATATTTTCAATTTTTTTTTTCGTTGAATCATGGCGCGGACTTGACGGCGAACCTTGGTAAGGTGGACGCGAATAAAGGTTGTTAGATTTTGGTCCCTTAAAACCACGCCAGGGTTCCTAATAACGTGTTTATGAAGTGAGTAAAGCTGAACGTCAAAATGAAGTAATGAGGTTTTCCTTTCCTGAAAAAGTTGGTGTTTTGGCGCTTTGTAAGTTATGGTTTGGCACCCTCTACTTACAGTACATATGCAAGTACTTGTAAATGTTAAGTTTATTTTTCCCTTTGTAGAATTGGTTGTTCACTAGGGGAATGTAATTTTCGCCCAAAGTAAATCCCTGCAAGTATCAACTCCTGTCATCAGGTGTCCAAAAACTGATCTCGGTACATGAACTCTTTGTATAACTACAAACAATTCATGTACCGAGATCAGCTAGCTTGAGCTTAGCGACTTCTGACCCAGACAGCGGATGTTGTCATTGTAGCAAATGGGAGCCACGACCAAGGGGTCAGAGAACTCTGGTCCACTTTTTTTTTGGCGGCGTCCATCAGATCGGCTCGATTACTGGTGCTAATTAAATCCCAACTGAAACAATTAAAATGTCAAGCGCCCTCATCCATTGTTTTCCACCCATTATTTCTCTCTTGTTCTGGATGGCTACCGTTTTTATCTGTGCTGCTAATTCCCCCCAAGTCACCAACCCTCACTTAATCAACGATTCCTGACAAGGCTTGTTGAGCCGTTAAGTCCGTTGCATGCAATGGAGATGTAAATGAATTTTAATCGTTTTCCCTTCACCCCACCTACCTTGTTCCCTGGTGCCAGCTTCTGGAGTGTCCAGGGACATTGATCCTTGTAAAATGCGGTAACTGCCCAACTGATTGATTCGGAAACTCTGTACTGTTGTTCCGGTTCGCACTTTATCGATTCGCCACCTTATCGGAAGTAGCGATTTCTGCTCGGCGGTGATAAGGTGCGATGGCCATTTTCCAAGATGGCTGCCGGTTGCTCTGAAAATGAAAGAAAAAGGTCTTGGAATTGATGGAAACGACTGCCAGCCATTGTCGTTGTTTGGATGCTATTCATAGAAATATTGTTGTTGAATAAGCCATTGTTAAAACTTGCTTACATTAGACATGATGCTTCTTGGGTATGTCATGTACTTATTTCTGGTTGGAAACGTGTCATTGACACCTATTATTTGTTGGGAACATGTGATGGACACGTGATGCTTGTTGGATAAGTGTCTTGGACGCGTGTTGCTTGTTGGATACATGTCTTGGACACGTGTTGCGGAAACATGTCATGAGCACGTATTGCTTGGTGGGAACATGTCATGAGCACGTATTGCTTGCTGGAAACATGTCATGGGCACGCATTGCTTGCTGGGAACATGTCATGGGCACGCATTGCTTGCTGGGAACATGTCATGGGCACGTATTGCTTGCTGAAAACATGTCATGGACACGTATTGCTTGCTGAAAACATGTCATGGGCACGCATTGGTTGCTGGAAACATGTCATTAACACGTATTGCTTGCTGGAAACATGTCAATTGGCACGTCTTGTATACCAGAAAAACGTGTTTGAGTATCAGAAACATGACCAATTATTTTAATCGTTCTTATGCCCAAAAAATTGAGAAAGATCTGCCATCTTTAGATGTCTCAATAGTTGCGTATGCATCTCATCGGTTGGACGCCGTATACATTTGTAAATATAGGGTGCCATTTTGTCTTGGGATGGAGATCTGTTTTCGAAAGGTTTTGTTCCGGCATGACGTTTCGATTATTTTCTTGTCTTTGTTAATGGAAAAATCGTTTTTTTTCTGGGTTTTTCAAATTAGCCTCGGGAATACGCGGACGTATTTTAAATATTGAATTTAGAAATAACTTGAATGAATTATGAAATACTCAGCATTAATGGTAGGTACATACAAAGACACATAAGTTAATGTCCATTTAAGGACACGTTTTGTTTTACTGTTAATCGGATTCGAACAGCTGTTGGCGTATGGCAGGTTTTTTTTAATGAAAGTTAATACGTTGCGCAATAATTGTTTCGTTAAGTACTTTTGGAATGTTCTTGAGCTGTGCTCTTAATTGACTCGAAGAGTTGATGTCAGGGTTTGGCAAGGGAATGTCGATGGCCTTTCAAGGACATGAGAAACGTTGTCTTCTGGCTTAGTGCAGTTTGAAACATTTTATTCGTGGTGTCTGTCAAGGAATCAGTTTTATTTCTTTGTCGGTTTCTAACAGTTGGCATATTTTATTTCTTCTTCAAGCGAACAACTTGATGCATTTGGCAATTAATTGGTTAGTAAGTTACTCTTCTGATGTCCGGTGATTTGATCATAGACATAAAAGTCAATGTCTCATGCTAATTGAATGGCTTCTCAAAGGGTTTAATCGCCTGAAGACAATCTCGATGTCCTGAATCTTTAGCAGCGGCTGATGCCGTGGTCAGGTGACTGCCGGAAGTAGCCCGGAGCAACCACTGGGCACAGCGCCACCTGGCCCTGCTTTTCAGTGCTGCCTGATGGACTTATTCGAAGCCCAATTGGGCTTTTTGAGCCTGTTTTCTTTAATTTTTGGCTGTTTGTTTTTAATTTTGGGCTTATTTATTGTCTGATGAGTCACATGCGAGTTCAAATCCCAATGGTGCCAAAGAGCACTGATTTTGATCTGGGGCTGAACTGATCTGGGTTAAGCATATGCGCGATAAATGGGACATAATTAGCCGGCAAGATTTGACGCTGGGGGTCGCCTTCATCCTCTAAAAAAAAACCGCTCATCATGCCAAAATGGCGGCCATAAATATGTGATTATGGCGCGGGATAACGGCGCGCTGGATGGCATTTTCAAAAGCGAGCACAGGCTCGAGCATCAATTTGCTAAATTAACTATTAAAATTGAAGAGGATGTGGCGGGTATTAATTTCTCGTTTCATTAGGGCGTCGAGCGAGAGCCTCTTCGGTCGCCCCCCCCATCCCCCCCTCCTTTTTCATTTACGGCCGATGCTCGAATTTATCTCGTTTTCAAAAGATTCCCATAACGCTTTATTGTTATTGTTATTATGATTATGATCTCGATTATTTATGCTCCGTACGCCGCAACGCGTTCAATCTCCCGTGCTTCCGGCCTTGGAGCCGCCATCTTGAGGGCGACAAAATCCACCCTGGAGAAAAGATCAGTATGTGATTCTCTACTGATATCAGTATGATTCTATTCTGATGTCACTGTATATGCTGTTTTTGGACGGCTGATATCAGTAGTAGTGACTTTTGGGGACTGCCTTTATCAGTATGGTTAGTGATATCACTACATCGTTTGCTAATATCAGTGTATGATAAGTATATTTGTACTGGTATCTAGTGTACTCATTATACTGATCTTTCCACCAGGGTGCTCGGGATAAGCCCGAGAAAAGTACACCCTTGAGAAACCCCGATTGGAAAAAGCTGATCTGGGCTTTTCCACATACACCCTAAGGTTAGACCAA
>JAQIXS010006284.1:0-10983 GCA_034700785.1 Rossiulus vilnensis | reverse complement strand
TTTTTTAAACAAGAATATCATACCTGCATACCGTCCAAGTATATATAACTATTTTATGTACGACCTACTGAGGATTTATTCTTGAAAGGATGCTTAAACAAATATTTCAAGAAATAAAACGGAATGTACATTTCTTAGATAAATAAGTGGTAGACAGTTCCACATATACATTTTAGGTTGCCCCAAACGACAGATTTCCAAACGTTGAAATTGCTTGTTAAGACAATTCATGACCAAATGTTTGAAATACATGTAGTAACAATCAACTTACAAAGTCAGGTTCGCTTCAACAAGAACGGATATTAATTTAATTAGAAATTTACTTAGGATGCTAAAACAAATATTTGAATTTAAAACAAAAATGTGATCATTAGAATATAATTTTATATTCGTTTTAAATGTATTTTTGATAACTAATTTAGAAATAATTGCATTTTTTTCATTTCTTTTTTTAATTTTATTCAATTTTGAGGCAACCTTTATTTTGTGTAGAGCATAAACGATTAAAATCAGTAGATATTAGCAAATTAAAGAATATACCTATTCTTTTATGTATATTTCGTAATAATATTATGTCCAATCCGAATAAAGAAATTATCATATCATTTCCTTAATGGCAGTGCTAATAATTAGCAGGAAGATTTGCTTCAGAAATCCAGCAGAAAAATTACTAGCGAAACAATTATGGTGAAAGCCAAAATGGTGGCCCTCCACCCCCCCATGGGAGCAGAATTTAAGCCCATGATGATGATAACGGAGTTTAAATGGAGGACACCATAAGACGGTCCCAAGCGACTTTTACAAGACTACTTTCCAACGGAGCTTAGCAATGAAATAACATCAATGGCATTACCTATGAGCCACACAAAACACACAAAGAATTTAATCGGATATGAATAATATAATACGTCCATTACCAAGATTTAGACCGCCATCACGCTGGCCAGTGGGGAATTGAAAAAAAAATGTAAACCATCCTTTACGTCAGATTCGACAGAAATCATCATTGAAAATTCAACCAGAATAATAATATGAGCTTTCAAGCAATAATTCTTGATCAGGTAGGTTTTAGATACTTTTAGTTGACGTTTAATAAATTTTTATTAAATTTAGAGATGTAATATTTAAAGCTTTCGTGTACATTAATTTTAATTTTCTTCACTAAATATAAATATATTTTTTTGCTAAAATGGGGCGCATATAAATATATAATGCGATTTAGGAGCGGTCTGTATAATACACAGGTAGTCTTCAAAAAACAGTTGTTTTTAATTTCAGTCGAGAAGATAACAAATTTAATACGAATGAAACGTAAATATACATGTGCATGAGTGTAGCTAATAGCTCGATTCTGTCATATACAGACTGCATGGGCTGCTACTAAACGTTTCTTTAAAATATAATTAATAATTTTGAAATTATGTAATATGGAACGTAGTTTTACATTTCCTAAAATCAGAAAAAGAAATAGTTTAAATACGTAATTGTGATATACGATGTAACCACAAGTTTATCTTTAATTGAATTTAAAAAGTCTTTCTTTAACTAAATATATAAACTAATCTATTCTGGTACGTGCATATAGGCCTATACATGTACATATAAAGGCCTATGTATACATGTATATAAATGTATACATGCATGCATTAATAGCCCCGAGTGGTACTATTTTAAGTAAAACTGGGCATAAACTATATCACTGATAAAATGTTTTCTCATTTAAAAAATTACTTTAAATTAAATATAAACGTAACTTGTGGTTACACCTTACATTCACTCAGTATTATAGATGTCACTTTCTGAAAAGTTAACATCTGCGAGAAAGGCAGTTTACTGACATTTGTCGCTCACAACTTAAAAACTATAAGTATTTTATTATGAGTTATTTTTGACAGAATCTAATCTATTTAATTAGTTCAACATGCTCTGTTTAATTTCGATTTGGAGGGGGGAGAAGAGGGAGAGGGCATTAGGATGCAAACAGTGATAATTGCTGATTTAATATTAGTGTACAAATGGTATTTACATTACAATTGAGCCTTTCTTTGCAATTAAACCCCAAATCCGCATTTTAATTTGTCGAAGATAACATGTCGAAGGATTTAGTTACAAAAATTGACAATCACACGATCGTTATCAAGTACGCTTAAGACAATTTTAAGCCCGATAGGCAGAGGACATGTCAGATGAGAGATATTAGTGGATAATTAATACTTTTCTGCCAAATTGAATAAATATAATATCCTTTTGGGAGCAGCGCCCTCAGGACGCAATCCGTAATAAGCACATATTCATTATGGAGGTGCGTGCGCATAACATTTGCTGTTAAGTCAAATACAAGAGGATAAAAGCTGTTAGTTTTATGAACAGTATCATTAATAAAGTAGGCAAAGTCTCGTCTGCACATTTTAGCCTCTTCTGGGAAATTATGCCTTCTCTGTTATTGGCTACAATTTCAATTAGGACACAAGCCAGTGAACTGTTTAAATCAGAAAGATGAAAGCATCCTTTTCCCCCAAAAAAGGTAAACAGAAACCATGGTCTAATTCAAGGGCCTATAGAGTTTCACCATTTTAATAATATCATAACGTTTGCGGCGCCATTTGTTCGTCCACGATAATAGATAACTGAATAATGAAGGCCCGAAGCAAAATGCAGAAAACAAATAAATGCCTAGGACGAAGATGGCGTGGAGGGAAAATAAAAGGCTTATGTGGCTTAATTTGCACACAAATACGTACATCGTTGAAAAACTGTTTGCATTTTGAACAATCAAATTTAAATTAACATCAAACGCAATGACAATCCTGCTCATGAATAAGTGAAAAAAATTCTTGGAAATATAGAATCGTTTCTACTAAGAGTACTAAAAGTAGAAATGAGATATGGAACAACCCATAAGTAACAGAAAATAATATTAAGGGCAACTTTATTAAATGTCGACCAGGCAACAACAAGGATAAGGATGCATAGAATACTGACAGAATTGTTATAAACAAATACCTCCATTTTTAATTAAATCTTTTTTTTTGGGATGGGGGATGAGCAATGACTCGTCGAGAAATTGTTTTTCTTTTTATTTCTTCCATAAGATTTAAAGTAAACACATAAGACACAATTTGTCACGAACATCAGTGCTTAAGTGTATTAATCGTCAATTTTGCAATTTATTTGTAAAGGCCTGCTGCATAATTTTCACTTTCGTACAATGAAACCGACTTCTTATTTAGTATTTGAAGAAAATGATTCTGTGAAGAAAATACAGTGTAGTTATTTTTAATTGTATAACTGAATACTATTTTTCTGATTTCACTATTCTTCATTTACTTAGATAATATATATTTACCTAGGCTCGTAGGGTTTTTCAAACCCCTAATAGCCTTGTTGTTGTTGTTATTTTCTCGAAAAGCTGTGTATTATTTTATAAACATTAATTTCAGCGCACATTTTTACAACAACATAACCCTTAAGATATTTTATACATTTCTCGACTTATGCTTATCTAAGAGCTTTTTCTACCTTCTAATAAATAAACTTTATGCCTCCTCTCAAATATCAAACTTTAAAAAAGTTTTCGCGAATAAAAGTTATCAATCCGTTTCAAAACGTAATTACTAATCAAGTTTAGTCATGCATTTTAGCATTAAAAAATGCTTAATCAAAACAGCATTTTAAACAAATGCATTTTCTTTATTTTATTGATTTTCTTCTATGCTCGTAAGTAATTCAGATGTTTCGTGCAACAAACCTTTTTAATTACTTCTAAAAGTTGCTTATTAATTAAATGTGTTTGTGACTAGGCAAATATAATTCAGTGAAAATCACATGTCCTTATCTAGTTTATTTTTAGGGAAATCTCTTGTAAAGCATTTGCTTCTCTAGAAACCGTTTTTAATAACGTAAGTTTAAATAAACATAAAAAACGGTTTCTTTCAAGATTGAACAAGTTTTATACAATTTCAACCATCCATCCAATTAAGTTCGGCATTGAACTAACAAGCGCGATTATTCAGCAATGCGTGAACATATACAGAGATTAATTCTTCAAACATAAATAATTGATCAAAATGAGCCGAGTTTCAGCTAATTCGTTTCATATTAATAAGCTGCACACGTAGGTCATTAATAGCAAAAACATAAAAATCTAGTTTGAGCAAACAGATGGTTTCCATCGTGCGGTTGTGTTTACCGATCCTGTTTACAGACAAACACGTAAATATTTAATGAAAATAGCGTTAAGATATTAATGAGGGAAATCACAATTGAAAATGTCTATCGCAGTTTCTAATTCGGTATACGTTTGAGAAGAAAAACTATCATTTTATTTTAATTGTGATCGCCACCAAACATAGCTTTTTTATCCGGAATGTTTAAAGAGCTTAACCTTTAAAATAGTAAATTTTAACACAATGTAATTCACCACTTTTTTATTTTTTAGTACTTTAATGACGTAAAGTCACGTAACAAGGAAATGTGATAAAATTACTGATTGGTTGTTTGACCAAGTTGTCTCAAAATTACTTTTATCTAACATAACGACCTGTTAATGATCTGCTTATCATATTTGATTAAAAGTTGACATTTACGCGGTTCCCACCAAAATTAAATTCTCAACTTTCCTGACGTTCCCAGATTTTAGAAACAAAAATTTCGAGAATTTATCAAGAATGTTAACAGATTAAAATGGAAACAAAATTACTGATATCTTTATATATTACTTCAAAAGTTGAAAGTTTGCTACAGAACAAAGGGAAGTTCCCTATTATTGTATTAGTGTGATTAGATAGCCCTCTTTTGAGCAGTATTATTTACAACCACTCATTTGAGATTATGGCATAAAAACTTGAGATTTCCCTAACTTTTCCAGGTTGTTCCTACTCCCTGAAAATTCCAGGTCTTTCAGGTCATTGGGAGCCCTGCATCTGGACCATCTGTAGGTCAGGGAAAGGAATGGACCCACACAGGATAGGTGTCCCAAAGTATCACTTTTTCGTAAGTGGTTGGTTGTGGGGTTTAACAGACACAATGCCTGAAATGCAATTAGCACATAGAGGCACCCGACTATCCTCTCATTAAATAGAAAACAAAACGGAAACACAATGGGTAGTAGTTAAAAACTCAGTCAAAAGAAAATGAAGTAAAAGTTAAAAAGACAAAAAGCGATTTTTCACGGACAATGTTCACGAATAGCCCCTAATGTTAACAGCACACACAAAAATCCTATCGATAAATGAATTTGTTTCGCAGGTTGCCAGACTACCTTTTTTTTTAACAAATTGCTGATTTCGAGTGAGTGCCTCTCTTGGTCTATTGTTGCTCGAGCAACCAGAGCGCTATCGTTATGCACACACACTCGCATTATCTTATTGTTACAGCGTAAAAAAGCAGCCGGTCCATGAAAATTTCACTTGATAAAATGTTTATCTGGGAGTAGATCAAGGGAGTCGAAAAAAAAAATCCGCTCCGAATCCTCCACCATGTTGACTACTTCTCAGTCGTTTAGAAGCCTGAATTTAGTGGCTTTGGCAAATATCTCACGGGATCCACAAAAGAGGGTTTAGCGGAAAAAATGCAAAGTGCTCTCTGCACAAGGCCTTGTATTAAGCACAATGCCAAGCAGCCAACTTGGACTACGTTTATAGACATTTTCAGAGTTTTGCAAGAATTTTACTTACTTTGAAGAATGCGTCGGAGTCTCATTCTTTTTACTCGAAAAGCTTTGTTGCTCGGCTTCACCTATTACACTATCCTCGACCATTTTCTCACTTTCCTTTTGCCTAAAAATCTCTCCAGAGAGTGCTTTTCCCGCCAATACACAATCAGGTTTTGCTGAGCGCTAAAATAGTCGCCTCTTAATTCACACGTTATGCGTTCAGGGGGTGAACGCCGAATAAAATGGCGAGGGATCACACCTGAGCAAGTAAAAACACTAAACTTGCAGTACTGAACAAAGTTGAACGTTTTTGGGAATGGACTTGAAGTAATTAGTGGGAGTTCAGACAACCTGAAAAATGACACCTAATCATAAAAGGAAAAGATGAATATGACCACATATGCCACTGGTCATGCATAAATCCATAAATGGCCAACCAAATATGGCAACTTTAGATAAATCCTTATATGCTTGCATACATAACTACATATACATGTAGGCAATGTGTTATATGATTATTGGATAAACCCATATAGATCATATATATGGAACATATTAGGTTGCATATGCCATAACTGGCCATGTATAAGTATGGACTTGTACATAGCCATATATGATGCATACATATGGCTGTTTTAGCCCATACATTGACATCGTCAAGCATGTCTGCACGTCATTACTATCAGATAAAGCCATATCTATGACCATATCTGTAAACATATTGAAATATGTAAGTATGCTCACATGAAATAATGTATAAACATTGATACATGGACAATATTGGTATGTAGAGATATATATGGCAATACAGATGTTGGTCTATTTGTAGACAATATATGGTCTAACCATAATACGTTACGTTTATATATGGTCCTTATATAATTTTTACACTGAGGTACACTAGAAAGTACGTAAATATGTCTTCTGTTGAGGTCATTTTATTGATTTGACATCATTTATTTCACAAAAAGACGTCACTAATGGGGCCGATCTTTTTCAATTTGATGGCGTATTTTTAATAAACAAATTACAAAAAGATGACAAATTAGCATCACTGTCCTGAAATGACACCAAATAAAAAATAACCAAGTCAATTAATATTTTCGGTTAATTAACTAACCAAAAATAAAGGTCAAAAGCCAAATGTGTTCAAAATACGTAATCTATATTGACTTCATGTGAAAATGTGGGAATATTTTGAATATAAATTTGACGCTATAAAGGTTATGTATAGAAACAGAACGACATCAGTTGTTGGTAATTTTCCCGGTAAAAATGATCAGTCCAAATAAAAAAATTAACGTCCTCTCGGGCTATTTATGACTTAAGAAGGGATTATTTAAATTCTGGACCCGACCTTGACATTTTCACTAAATCAGTTATTTATGAAACTAGATTTAATTTTCTTAAGTGGTCATAAGCATTACGAAGCTATAAAGCTCGGGCGTTGACATCCTAGACGTATTTAATTTGCACTGAAAACCATCAAAATTTGCCATTAAAAATCACGCCAGCCATTACAAGCGAGTTTACCATCCTTAATCCCAGCCTTAAATTAAGACAGTCCAAGACTACAATACGTTTCTCCATGGTAACAGCTTGAGAGGAAATCTCTTGTTTGCTTAGATTAGGTTTCCACAGATAATCTTATTAAAATCCATACTCGCATTTAAAGCCCATGAAAGGCGGTAAAGGTATGGCTAAAAAAAACTCATCTTTATCGATTGAAACGCTGAAGAATATCATGTCTATAATGCCTAACAAGAACTAGTAAAATATACAACCTGCCAATTTTATTGCCTTTATTTCCAGCAAATGATTACTCATTCATGATATGGAGTCTGCTCCCAAGAAATGAGATATGTGAAATATAGGCACAATTCAGCTCTCTTCGAAAATGTATTTCGACCATAATAATGTATAAAATACCACAGGCCTTCAATGTTTTCATGCATATTTCATAAATAAGCATGCTCAAGCTAAAATATTCCCAGTTCTCAAAAAAGGATTGAATATCACATCCTTTCAAAGTAAGTTTGAACATAACCAAGTTAACCAAAGTTGTCTTGATGGCAAAATAGGCTATAGTTAAGTGACGTTCAGTTTCTCCATTACGTGTTGTACGACCTCAATAAATTATGTTATAAATAATGTTATTGTTATTTTTGAAGTTAGCAGAAATCATAAAGTAATTTTCCATGTTTAGTGCGCTTATTATATACTCCCATTTTCCACTATAATAATATTTGCTGCCATTATGTTTAAACTGATATAACTGATCAATGTCCCCCTACCACATAGTATTAACTTACTGATACAGGATTCCCACCAAAATAAAATCAACTACCCTGACTTTCCAGATTTTTTAAAAATGTTTCCTGATTTTATCTAAAATGTGTTCAGAAATAAAATTATAACATAATTAACCAACTGATGTCATCAACAGCTTAACATAGAACTTAACATACTCGTTACTTCAGTTACGAGTATTTAAGGCTAGTATTTTAACTGATGATATTTCCCCTGACTTCTCAAGGTTGTATTTTTCTCGCTGATAATTCCAGATTTTTCAGATCAGTAGAAACCCTGTGACAGTAGGGTATCTTGAATTGAAAAACCACTTTCATGACATGCAGATAAATGCTAGCTTAAATAGGTTGCTTAAAAATGCTAGCTTATTAGGTTATTTATAAAATTCGCTAAAATATTTAAATTTGACTAGTCTTTGGCACGCCTTACTTGGCATCCGCATTGACAATATCGCCTTCGCCATGTCAGGTTGTCAACATTAATTTTTAAACCTGGTTCTAAACTGTCAAATTCCAATCAAAAATTAAACATTTGCGAACTACATTTCAACCTAACCAAAATTACGCAATAGTTTTTTATTTAAAAAAAGCTTCAATGGAATGCTACGATGACATTTGAAGCCATGGATTTATCCGAGCTTTCTGTCACCTCTTTTTGAATGTGTGCATTCGAGCAACTGAAAGGATTTAAGAGTATCATCAAAGGTCCACTATAGTGAGATAGAATACTTTACGGATTTAAACCCGAACAATGTTAAGCTTCTAGCGGGGTTCAAACCGAAAAAGTCCAGTGAAAGACGCCCACCACACAATGCTTTTAGCGAGTGAGAGACGAAACGTTTCTTTATTTTCCCCTTTTGTCTTCAACTGCATGCATATGCTAAAATCCAGCGTTAAATGTTTTATATACTTAACCAAAAATAGCAAGGGC
Source organism: Rossiulus vilnensis (assembly GCA_034700785.1). Lineage (NCBI taxonomy): Eukaryota > Metazoa > Arthropoda > Diplopoda > Julida > Julidae > Rossiulus > Rossiulus vilnensis. Next base: position 2,090 of record JAQIXS010006284.1, on the reverse strand, counting down.
CTGCCAGAAATTCTGCAGGCAGACTTGATAAAAATTCGCAAAGGTTAGTTGAATCCACACAGGCAACACATTTAATCGGTAATTCAAGATGCCGTCAGGATTTTGGATCGTAAAATCAATGGCTTTTCAAGGAGCTAAACATTTTTCAATGTTTAAAGATTAAAGTCGTGTTGGTGAAGCCTATAAAGGATGACCATCAAGAAGTCATTTTCGGCCCATACTCACACCCTTCTAGTTCATTATCGTCCGAAAAACGTATTCCTACCCCCCTCCCCCTCCTACCCTGCTCATTGTTATTTGACACCATTTTAGTCCATTTATTTGGCCAAAAAGCAGGCAATTTTAAATAGCAGAATAACTTTAAAATTTGATGTTGTAATGATTGGTATGTCCTGAAATATAATACTGCAGGAATGTTATGCGAATTGGATGTAGACATTGTGTAATTAGAAGTGACGTGGGAAGTCATTTAAGGGATGTTAGTCAGTCTGGCTTGAGCTCAGCCAGGAAAGAAAAGCATCTTGCAATTGTCTCGCTGTTCATGCATTATTAATTGGCAAACAGTAATTAAAATGTAGTATTGTTAAGTATTAATGTTGTCTAAAGCCGGATTGTTGATGGCGGATCAAGAGACGTACATTACAATATAAATATATAAATTATATATTTTAAGGTATTCGACTTTCACTAACACTTGGTCATTTAAAATAAATAAAAAATGAAGTCATATGATCCATTCGATGTGAAGGGATACCCCTTAACAGCTAAACATTCCCTAAAAGATGCCATAAAGATGAAAAAATGTTATGTAGGTGCCAAAACGTAATACTAATAAAAACATAACAATTATAATGGATTGATGAGCAGCAGACTGATTTCCCTACAATTTGTAATTAGAAAATTGCCATTCATCAATCAAAGGTAGTACGATGAAACTTAATTTTTCTTCAAACACTGCAAAATATAATATCAAGAAGCCTACAAGGTGTCTGCACATATTTATAACAAGTAGTGCAACGCGAGGAGAGCTGGGGGCAGACTGGCCAGTCAGAGCGAGGCTGCCCAAGAAAAGAAGTTGGTCATCTCGGTGCATTCTCAGTGGTCAACGAGAAGGAAAGTCGCCAATAGTGAATTGAATGGAGTGCAAAATGAGTGCAAGAAAATAGAAATTGGATGGCAAAAGGGTTTCGATGCCAAAGTCGCTTCCTCTCTCAATTCTCCCCCGGGTTTAATTTAGAGATCCACTAACCAATTACGAGCAAGACAATGGTCGAGTCCAGTGTGATTGCCGTCCACTTCAATGGCCTCCGAGATGGACAAACAAATAGCAGTGCGAGTGACAAGTGCGACAGGGAATCGTCAGGCGAAATTACAAGAAATGAAATGGATTCAATAATGAGTTATATAGTGGCATGGCCTGAGGAGTGCCACGCAAAATGGCCGATTTTAGCACTGGAGAGAGATCGTTTCACTCCCTCAGACATTTGTCGAAAATCGCGATTTTGGTGAAAAGCCAACGAAGGACAAAATTGCCAGTCGTTTGGGAATATAGCGAAACTCATTTTTGCCAACAATATAATATCGGTTCAACGCATAAAATGGCGCCCGTAGATTTAAAGGAGGCGAAAGGAAGTATTGTTTTCGTTAGACATTTAAACAACACAAGACCGGCTCAGCTTACACTGATTGAGCTAATTTCTGTAATCACGATTTCGTTTAAACCACAACAGGGTTTTAAAGGCATTGATTTAAAATCGATATCTTTTTAATTACTCAACCTATTGGGGATGCCAGTTCTGCGCACAAAACAACAAAAATTCAGAATAAAGGAGTGAAATCATATTATTTTTATTGTCAGCTGTGCTTTTCCAAAAAAATATCCGTTGTTTAATTTTAAACTTTAAATCTTTCTGTGATTTTAACAAAAGCATTTAATATTGGCCAGGGTGATGACAAACTACTAATTTCTAAAAATAACATTCCCTGAGTTTTCTAAGGACATTTATTATTTTTCCAGGGACATACATAGTTTAATGACCAGTTTTAACGGTGGTAACAAGTGTAACACTGAAATAATGAACCGCATGAAA
>JAQIXS010006283.1:0-10983 GCA_034700785.1 Rossiulus vilnensis | reverse complement strand
CCTCCGTAACTCGTAAAGTGGAATTTTTTTTCAGAATTTACTCCCAAAAATTCCAAATTACGGAGAGTTGACTGTACTTACATATGAATACATAAATACATACACTGTATATAGTTTAAAAAGGTTGTTATCAAAAGAAAGGCTGTCATCAGAATTAAGTGGATATAAAAAAGAGTTCGTATTTTGACACAATGGATAGTGTAAGTTAATAAAAGCATGGTAATATAATGGTAATAATAATAATATAAATAATATTAACGTTCTATAAATGGAAAGGATGTTTTCAAGTTTTCTGATGACTATGTTAACGCAACAGAAAAGAGTTGCCACATGCTTCTCGTAATAGTTGAAGTATTATTTTCCAATTGTGAATAAGTTTACTGACGTGACTCTTAAACTAAAATATGACGTTCAAAATAATTACCGTAGAACGCATTTGGTATGCTTTATGAACTAATAATATGAACAAATAATTTTAATATGCTTAAATTGTTTCGTTTTAGCGACAATTTGGGAACATTATTTTATTTATATACATTGTACAGTGTATAGGCTACATATGCTTTAAAATTCCTATATGTGAATTTAATCAAAGTACTTTCTACTAGAAGAGAACATATAGACATATAGTAAGTATGCACTGTTCTGTACAGTATGTACAACGAATTGTACACGCCTGGAAAGGGATATATGTACAATATTCTAGTAGAAAATACTTCGATTAAATTCAAATATATGAATTATAAAACATTTTCAGCCTATATACAATGTATATAAATAAATTAATATACATATTATATTATAGTATACATGTATATATGCATTATACTGTTCGTATCTGCACATAAAATACGAAGAACGGATGAGTTTTTACTTAACTTATTTTTAACGTTTTCATACTATCAGAATAGTAAACTTATTTATAATATTTATTAACATACTGTATTATACTTCGTAGACATATTTAAGAAGATTTCTTTAGCATTTTAATCTGAATTTGGTTTTAGATTTGAGACACATTTAACTGAATCTTTATTCATCAAGTAGGGATTCATAGTGAACTACACAATTATGGTCATTTAGTATTTTGTCGGAAATATTAAACTGGAAATTAAACGGCTATTTTAACTGCAAATAAAATGTTCCTCATTAGCTTGATTATGCAAACGTTTGATATTTAATAAATGAATTTAATTGTTTCTATACTTATTTTTAAACCAATGAGAGAAAAATCAGATGTAAAACACAATAGTTTTATAGCAAATTTTGTTGATTTTAATATTATGCATAAAAAATGTTACACATTTTCACATCACGGTGTTAATTAAGGCTTGCTGAGCATTGTTGTTGTAGACATTATTATTTATTTTAAAAAAATAATTAAACGTATTTAGAATCGTTTGCTTAAAAAAGTTTCTTACACCTACCGACAGACGGGTGTGAATTTGGGGTTCCACCCGGAATCGTTAGTAGAATTTATGACTAAAATAATAAATATAATAAAAATTATAACCCGCGAATAAAGTTAAAAATTTTCCTATGCGATGGCCTGCTTTCGGAATTCTTTTCATGCAACCCTTCGTCATCACTCGAAGCGTCTTGGCTTTAATTGAAGGTTGTAAAATCTCCTATTAGAAAATAATAATAAAAAAATTTCCCTTTGAACCTCTATTTTGTTTCGAAGTCCACGACTATTGCGACTGCAGCACTGCTTCTTTTCTGTTTTATTGCCGCGCCGTTCATTAAATTAAATTAAAAAAGTGTGCCAAAATTATGCCATTTTATCATATTTGATACGCCGAAACAAATTGCGCTGGCGTGAATAAATAAGCAGAAATTAAGAGCGGAAGAAAAGGGAAGCTGCTTGTGAATAATTTATATATACCACCCAAATTAAGACTCGCCGAACCTAAAGGTGACTATCAACTCGAATCGTTTCGACGAAAAAAAAAGAATTAAGAGGGTAGGTACCCGAAGATGCTAACAACGTACCAATTGCGAGTTTAATTAGTTAAAAGCTTTCCAAATAAGCCTTACTACTAGCACAGCGCAGAAAAGATGCCAAACAAACGGGGGTTCGTAGGGGGATGCAGTCGACAATTTCATCCAACATTTGGCAGCTGGACTCCTGCAGCGGTGTCATTGGTCGTTGCCATGGAGACCGCACGGATCGTTATTGGTCCGGCGCAGCAGCCTATCGCTCGCACTACACTAGCGTCTGTCGAAAAATGCAATTTCCGGAGTTTAGGACCTCGTCGTACCCTCAAGTCGAGCTGATTTTCATAATGTATGCGCTGCTGCTTAGCATAAATGCAGTAGATGGCTACCGTGTTGTGTTTTCGCAGCTTGAACCGTTATGATGCCAGATAGGCTAACCAGCTTTCGGCAAATTTGGGACGTTAAACAAATTCAGAGAAATACTATTTTTAACGCAATGATTCGGTTTTCCCCCATGCCAAAGTAAGATTTCTATAGTTAGCACTCGGTGGAACCAGAGTATATAAGGCGAATAAAAAATCGGCTATCTAAGATTCATGACATTTTAAAATGTACATCAGTAAAACTTATTAAAGGCATGTCGAAAATATGGCTAGTTGAAAAGCATGAGCCAAAATGTCTAGCATTTGCGTTTAAATGTTAAAATATCATAATACAACTTCTGCGAAAACATCTTGTGAAATTCTGATTAAAATACATTTTTCAAATTTTGCTGAATTGAGATGGTTTTCTCACCATATTAATGCACGACTAACCACATTTATCAAACATATTTGAGACAATTTCCTTAACGAATAAATTATTTAACACTTTCTAACTTCGACAATGGCACTTATTTGACCAGAATTTGTTTTAAAATATTAAATATTCGCGAAAATACATTAATAGTGCTCTAATGTAGCATTTCTCACTTAGAATAGTTAAGTATGACTCAATTATATTTAGCAACAAGTCCATTTCTTGAAGACAAAGCATCTTTTTACGTGTTGGGTATGTGGTCAAAAGTTGTAATGCCATTCAGGAAACATTATCAGGATTTCCCATAAAGGTGTAATAGGGGTCTATAAGGTACAGAACCCAAACTTAAAGTTGATGCTAAACTGGTTGTGAAATGATATTTTCTGATTGTATTAATAAAAGTTAATAATTGGTCATCAATAATCCTGCTTTTCTTAAGATCAAGATGTATTACGAATTTGGTCATTTAGTAAGGCTTATTGATAATAGTACTATGGATTCCAGGTATATAAGGTTAACTCTGAACCAGTCCGTTACATATCACTATCATTCGCCTATTATTTGCCCTTTACAAACAAATCCTACCTACTGTGTAATAATAATACCTCCAGCTGAATCCACCTCAATATGCATGCTTAATTTATGCTCCAATTAATAAGATAAACGGTTCAATCAGAAAAAGATATAAACAACACCAACTCGAGAATTTGCTATTTTTATTCAAGAAAATAAATGCACCCATGGTTTGGACCCCACTTAATCCAAGAAAACATCTAGACAAATATTCTAGTTAATAAAAAATATAATTATAGTGCACTAATTTAGCACATCCTTTCTGATCAATACTACCATATACACCTCAGTTAATTGATTCCACTGCAAGAGAGCTTATAGCTCTGAGCGTAATTCTATATACATGATATATGCCCCATTTCGCCAAGCAAGTCGTTTGCAATTGTTATGTCAAAAGCAGGCATTTGATATTGAAAATACCACTATATTCTGAATATCAAATGAATATATGTTCTTTATAAATAAGAGTCGACTTCTGATACTACCACCTGGTTGATGACAAGTAGTAGTTGGCGAACATAGGAAGAGAGAAGTTTTTAAATGATTTTGTGTATGTGCACAATGAGATCCTTTAGCCTTAAGTTAAATAATATGGTGGAAAAACATACATGTAGGTCGACGGTCGTCGCTGGTGGCAAAAATCCTTAAACATAAACTTCAAATTGGTAAAACTTTTCATTCTAATCCATTTAAGGTATTAGTCATTTTTTGCATGTCAATAGATGCTGGATTGCGTTTAAAAATGAACAGCTTTTAAGGGATTAGCTCAGTCTAGGTGATAAGCGCCGAATAAATTAGTTGTAGGCCTACGTTTTATAGATTTAACTCTCTATAGTACCTGTACGATGTTAACGTATGGTAAAGAGTGAAATTGAATTGAAGAGTTTTCACAAAATGTAGCATGTGGAAGAAATCGAATTGCAGTATATGCAATTGCGTTTTTACTGAAGAGTTTTTGTAATTTTCCTGATATTGTTATTTATATTTACCATTTTATAAGATTGTAGTGTATTTATTAACCCGATTCTTTATGTTATTACTGGCTCATAGGGTACGAAATCCCTAAATACCAAACGGTTGTTGTTGTGTATATTAAAAAGCACTGACATGACACCATGTCATGCATAGGATATTCGCATTGTCAAGATTTCCTTTAATTATTTTTTTAATATTGAAATGCTTCCATTCCACCATAAAAACAGTCGTGTTTTTCACTCACCGTGTTGACCTTTTCAAAATATCAATCAGTGACGTCGCCTAATTTCCAGAACAGTAGATATAAAATACCATTATAATGTTTCCTAGTTTATCAGTACATGACCACTTTACAATATCAGTGCATGGCCACTTTACAATATCAGTACTTGTTCTTTGGACAACTGATATCAGTACAATGAAGCCATTTTTTAAAAATAACATTTATACTTACTTGGAAAATTCAGGAATATTTGGGAAGCGAACCCACGACCATTAGCGACCATGTAGCAATATCAGTATAGAAACAGTGATATCACAAATGTTATCACAGTAATATCAGTAGAGAATCACATACTGACGTACATGTATACTTTGGTCTTTATGCACTGGCCTGGCCATTTTTTACTGGTTTTCCGAAATGTGATGAAGTGATGTATTCTTGAATCAGTATAAGTAGTACTAACGTAGTGATATGCATGCTGATACATAGACATATTTGCTTGTATCAGTATAAATACTACTTACCGGTATCAGTTTAGTGATGTGCACACTTACATCTATGTCAGTACTGGTATGGTATCATTTGCATTCACACTGTTCTGAAGCAATGTTAATTAGGTGTCACTACTAGAATCAGGTTGATATGGTGATGTCAGTATTATCAACTAAGAAAGTTAGTAGTGATTTTAGATGTTCAAAACCAAAACAGTTGAATTTATTTGCCAATCATAAATACCACTAGAGAAATGTTATTTTAAGTACTGGAATGCATGTGTAATAATTCAATGAAAATTTGCGAACATACAATAGTAACACCACTGTTGACCAGTATATCCCTTGTTGATCCATTCTACTAATATCGCCACATATGAATATATTTGTACTAATATAAACTGATCAATCCATAAGGGTTAGGAGCCACTAATGGCTTACTTGTTTTGTGATATTGCCTATCTTCATTGGTACATTTATACGATTAATAATGCTGGACAAACTGCTTTCAATGAAAAGCAGATTTTGGTAATGTATGAGTAATCAAAATAACGCTTGCGGGAGAAATAATACATTTTCAAATTTTCATTTACATAAATCCCAAATTAATACTTTTCACGGACATTTCGTAAACTGTCGAGTAGCTAGCTATACGAAGTAAGCAGAGCTCATTTCCTTTAGGTGCGTTTATAAAATATTCATCTTGTGTATACCAGAATAGAAAAATAATAATAAGAATACTCTAAATTCGAGAGCAACATCGTCGCATAATTCATAATTTATGGATGGGTGGCAGCTCCCGCGCATGTGCATGTTTCGGACAGCTTTATTCCATCCTCAGACCTGGTGGATATACTTGCAAAATACATTGACATTTGGAGGAGGAGCAGGTCATCGTCAGATGCATTCTAGTCTTACTGAAATACACAGAAAACGTCCTCATTATGTAAGCATCAGATGTCTACCCTTAGCGATACACAGGGACATGCAAAGCTTCCTGCAAGATAAGGGGGAGATGAAACGAAGGAGGGGAAGAAAAAGTTGCCTTGAGCAAACACGAAAATGGGTGGAGGATGTCAAGCAGACAGGTGAATGTAGAAATCACTAGAGATTTCAGTACGTTTAGACTTGATTGCTTGCTAGAATTGCAAAATTCCCTGCTTCGATCCCTGCCTACTGTAGAGGTCGTTTCTTTTCTATGATTTTTCGTCGTATACCAGGACTCATTTCCCCTCACCCCCTCTGGTATAGGGACAGCGTATTTCTAATACTCTGTACTCTCCTTCCAGCTCCACTATTACGTTTTCTTGATTTGACAAGTCAAATATTCAAACCCAGCTACATGATGAACGAGTGCACCATGCTTGATAACACAGCCTTTCAGCTATCCCCACCACCCACAAGACTTAGCTCAAATTTTAAAAAATATTTGTTGAAATTTTCTGCAAATAAATTGGATTTTCAGCAACAGAGAACGATTAGCGTAAAGTGCTCCGCACGGTGGCGACGCCAATGCCGTCGTATCGAATTAAACTTGGCAACCTGAATTTCGAAAATGTCTTTCTACGTTATTGCACCGAACAACATGTTGTCGATTATAACACAACCTTATCCAGTGTGCAGTTACAAAACACAAACGAGTCAAAGACAGGTCAAGATGTGTAACCATAGCTTGTTCATGTCGGCAACGCGGATCTTATATGGTCTTTAATACTGGAAATTAAAACTGAATCCACTTTTTTTCGCAAGTTGATTTTTTAATGGATTCACTCACATTCCTGGAGTGTCTACTCATCTATTCCACATGAAAACTGGCCATGTCTCATCCGTTAAACTTCTAGAGCATTTCTTTGGAAAACGGGGCATGTGCTACAGAAAGCCGGTTTCAAAATTGATGTATCTTCTTGGCACCTGCGCTGACTACCTACCCTCAATCCCCTGGTCAACCTGTTTGGCTTTGTGAAAAGCTTAAGGGGAATGATGAACATTCAGGGAAGGGAGGTTGAGGTTGGCGAAAATCGGTTATTGCTGGACGTTTATGGAATTTCCGAGTTATAATACTTTTCTGTTTCAATTCCGATGCTTATTAATTAAATTAGTGTTATGTATTAAGGTTTTTTTTCCAAATCAGACTGCTCATGTAGAGAGATAGAGGTAGAACTACCTTAAAAATTAGCTTTCTCTCTATATTTTTCTTATTAGATGTACATGTACATACCTTTGTACATTTCCAGTAACATTTCATTAAGCTATTTGAGTTTTTGTAATCTTGGGTTATATAAATATACAAGTTTTTGTGCTAATAGTGGACATGATCTTCGAGAAATTCTGGTTCTGGTTATTTCACAGGAAAATTGATTACCATAGGCATTCTGTAGAACTAAAAAAAAAATTATTTTGGTACTGCTATATCAGGTGTGATCACCTTAAAAGGGCATAACATTATTTTAATATTTTTTACAGAACGATAATGAATTACTGTAAATACTCTATTGCTCCTCCTGTAAAGTTTGAAAAACTGAAGAGGATACCTTTTCAAAATGACATTCAATTATAATACACACAAATGCATGTATATTTGCGACCAATGTGCACCTCGTTACGTATGGAATGGCATTAAATATCGGCCAATGAAAAAGCATAGGCTGTCATGACAGTAGACTAGTTTGCGTACTGTATAACAAGCGTGATGATTGGATTTTGGAAAAATACAAAATTGAATTTGAAGAGCACTGACACATGACCAATATTACTGCCAGCATCCCCAAAACTGCCACCGCAATATAAAAGAGCAGGCCTTGATGACTGGCATTATTATTTATCAATATAAAACACTAATACTTCCACAACTAAGTCTCTACACTATATGTATTACTGTCAGTATTTAGCCAAAATGGCGATATAAACCAATGTAGGTCAACTAGGGTAAACGTGATAGTGATTGGCCACGTAAGAAGAACAAGACGATTTGGAATGAAAGTTAAGGAACCAGATTAGCTATGCACTGCAAAATCAATTGCATCTGATTTCAAATGATATAGCTCACCAATGTAGAATCTATGAATAATTGACGGTGTTATCATATACTTTTCTAATACTTTTGTAAGATCAGAGTTCTAAAATTGTGTAAATTAGATTTGGATTACATTAAGTGAACTTCAACTAAATAAATGCTACGTTATGTACAAACTTGCAGTAGTTACAATCGTGACTAACCACCATTAAATACAGTTATTGGCATGATGGTCATCTACTATAAAAATGCTTTATATTTTGATGGCATTGCATAAGGTACAAACAACTGTATATTTCACATTTCTACTACATGTATATCCAGCTAGCAAAACTTACTTTAAACTAATTTTATTGTATTGTAGTTGTTATTGGCTACCTATGCCAAATACTGTATGGATTGTGTGCCACCCCTAATTATTTTTGCCTAACATAATTCTTCACAAAAAACAATGGAATTAACCTTCCTAGGTCATTTAATTATAATGTTAATGCACTTAGGAATATCCAGGTTTACTCTAAAAGTGTGTATCAATAAAATTCTTAATGCATTTCCTTAACCAAAAAACATAAGAATTTACAAAGAATATAATTACCGATTATTGGATTCAATGATTAAGCCTTTAATGTTAAGGACAAGCTGCAAGTTTATTACGTTTAGAAATTCCCAAATAATAGACAAACTACCCTCATTTACTAACATTTAAAAAACTTCTTATTAAAAAGTTTATTCTTATTAAATTTTCGAGTGAAATAATTATATTGGCTATTCATTGGTGGATGGAGAATCATCCCCTAAATTTCGAACATGTTATAATAATTCCCAAACGCTGCATGTGTGAAAGTAAGTGAAGGTTTATTATAAATAAGCAATACTGAAACATTACGGTCATTTTAAACAAAACAAAAAGAAACTTTTTAAACCTTATTGCAATGTACATTCAATGTTGTAGCAAATAAAAAATCTTGAGCCTCTTGTTTTTAATGCTAAATGCTTTATAAATTGCTTTATCTTTCATATCAATAGGAATAGCTTTCTGGAATCATAATAATAAATCCAACTAATTTACTGACTGTTTGTAATAACGTCAGTTAAAATCTCCCTTAGTCTGGGTGCTATATAATGTTCTTGACACAAATTGCAGTGCAACGGACAAAAACATTCCAGGAATCAATTTTTGAGTAGAATCAAGAAATTTCTTTCAATTAAAAAATACCCAAAACAATTGGGAATTTAAAAAATAGGCAAAACGTCAGATAAAAATCCCTAAAAACTTGAACCAATACTTCCTAAAGCATAATATTATAAATTTCCATTTTTTTTAACGATTTTCGCTTTCTTAACATTTTTTTTTCTGGACATTTCCTTAAATTAACTCCCCTCCTCCCTCCCCAGTTAGCTTCCCCTCCTTTGATGCATTGCTACAGTATATACACTGTAGTGACTCAGTGTATGCCATGTCGGAGATCTCATTCAACCCTACTGACAGTGTATGTTTTACAGTATATAAAACATCTATAAACCAAAAAGTCTATAATATGAAGAAAATATTTCAACCGGTAAATCATCGCTGTTTGTTAAAACCATTGCTCTACTGACGATTTCTCAGTTCCACAAATTAAATAATGCAGATATTAATAAGGGAACTTGGAAATGCTTCACCTATCACTGTGTGCCATGTTTAATAGAATCTATGCTTGCTGTTTTTCGCTGGTTCTCCTTGACTCTCCCTAAACACGCATTTACCATTTTTGTGTCCCCTACCACAATGCGTGTTTCCTTGAATGGCATCCTTTCTCATCTTTCGAATTCCCATTTTTCTTACGCATTAGGTTTTCTTCCAATATCTTTCATGCTAACACTCAATATGCCTCACATATACATGTATTAAATAAAGGAGGCAGTTCTGTTTAAACTTTGGAAAAGCAAATAACCCGATGCCAAATTAAGGTATGTCAAAATTAATTAAAAATCCGCATGGAAGCTGATGGCCTTTTTAATTAGCTTTTGCAACCTATTCTTATTCTACAAGATTAATTACGGTGTATTCTTTATTACATCGTAAATACTGATTAATTACATCCTGAATTACTTGTAGCAATCACTCGAATTCCTCCATAGGGCTCTCTTTAAGTTGTTTCGCTCGCCTATCAGAGTGTTATAAAGGTTATGTTTTCAGTATAAAATTTAAATGATGAACCTATGAGATTAATGTTTTAAACTGATTTCCGAAGTAATATACGCCCGCCTTCGCGCTGTGCTCAATTTTTTTAACAAATCACGGCACGGAAGTTCTCCATACTTAAATTCTCTTGATCATAGGTAAATGTAATTTATCGAGATAACTGAAGCTTTACATTTCAATAAAAATATCAATTATGTGGCTTCCTTAGATGGAGTACATCATAAAATCATGCATTTATATACTTGCTAAGAATACGAAAATTATTTATTTTGCCAGTCAAAAAATGTAAAGACGATAGAGCATTATTAATCAATTTAAATAATTAGAGAATTTTACAGTTGTTATTATTTTTCTTTCCTTCAAAAAATGACGAATTGTTAAAAAAACAATATTTAATTGTTGCCAGCATTAAAATGTTATTCGGGATGCATGTTGTTTTTTTCAGATTTCATGCATATTTTAGATTTGTTTTGCATAATACCAAAAATACGTTATTTTAAAGAAAGTGTCATGTTTTTGCGAAATTTGCCATAAACATGTAAATTATTTGCATATTTTAATTGTTTAAAACGTCTTTATGAAGTATATCTAATTTTAAAAAAGATCGTGAAACACGTTTTAATTGTACATGCAGTTGTCATTTAAGCCCCGTCCACACCTACAAACATGTTTCTCAAGAAACATGTTTGGACAAACAATGTTTTCAGATAAGTGTTTCCAGAAACTTGTTTTCACAAACATAGTGTCCACATCAGGAGCATACATACAAACAAAAATGGCGAAAATC
>JAQIXS010006282.1:0-10985 GCA_034700785.1 Rossiulus vilnensis | reverse complement strand
GCAGCAATTGTGCAGGAGTATCTTGCAGAGGTCGGTATTCCGGTTATGGCATGGCCATCATGCAGCCCTGACCTAAACCCAATAGAGCACATGTAGGATGTGCTCAAGAGACAGCTTAGAGCCCGAGATCCTCCAGTCTTAAAGATACGAGAGCTGATGACTGCAGTGGAGGTGTGGAACACCATCCCTCAAGAGACAATAACTTTATTTCATAAATGCCCAACAGAATGCAAGCTGTTGTAAATGCAAGAGGAGGGAACGCAATGTTCTAAACATTATGATTTGTGGTACAATGTTTTGAAAAATGTCCTCAAAACACATTTGATTAGCAATTAAATGTTTCCGTTTTATAAGGCATTGGAGTTGCAGGCTATTCTCCAGAGAAATTTAGCAAAAATCCTTTTCAAACTTGGTAAATTATGAAGAGGAATAAATTCATGACAAAACGCATTTCTCCGATTTTAAATCGAAGATTTCGTTGCTGAGAAAAACATTTTTTCCTGATTCATGATGGTGAGTCGAATTTTTTGCACTTAAGTGTATATCGATAATCGAAGAAAAATAATTTATGAAGATTCACTTCCACTCCTTCTTTGAAAAAAAGGCAGCCTTAATTCGAAGCAATTTCTCTTCAAAGTAAGTTTAAAACACTAGTTTAGGAATGTGTAGCTTAGTTTGATTTCTGTAAGACTAAGAATAAATAGTTTAAATGCAATAAAAGAAAGGTTTACCAACAAATTCCTCAATTCAAGGACTGATTCACATCCATTTTTTTTGAATTCACAGTATACTTTCAACTGGAATACCATTTGCTGAAACCCAGTGTATTGTTTGCTCTAAAAAACATTAAGGATACGTGATAAATAAAACGAAAAGCTACTTTTTTTCATTTATTGTCGACGACTCTTACCTCCGTAATAATTATCCCGCAAACTGGACACGACCCTTTTGAATATTGTCTGTAACATTCTTCACAAAAGATATCGTTGCAGTTGGCAGCGCGATGTTTGACGGCTATATTTTTGCATATGCAACACTTGTAAACTACTAGTTTATGCGGACTATCGACAAATTCCAAATGCTCGATTTTGCTTATCAACGCGTTTATCGATTCTTCTGAAATAACAAATGTTAACTCGCTTATTAAGTTTTTATCAACAACTTTAAGCGTTTTATGACACATTTTTAACAGCATATTAACGCTAATTATGCAATAAATACATTGCAATAATTATTGTTTGCAAATTCTTGCTTTAGGAAGTATGACTGTGTACATTATTGAAAGACTTTATGGTCATCGTTTGCGATTTAATGTTCTGAAAAAACGCCCGTGATATTTCCTTCATTTTCGTATTTTTAAAAAATTCTGTAGTAAGTTAATGACAAAATAGACGGTGGATGTGCTTTGCTTATTTAAAAAAACCTTAAACAGGTTTATTTCGTGGGATTACCCTGTATGACGTCAGATGCAATAAAGGACATTTGCATCGGTGACAAAGGTTTGTTTGAAGTAAACTTACCAGAAATTTGGAAATCTTGCGATTTTTCAGCCATTTCTTCTGGCTCACAGACAGTTTTCTCTTCTCGTTCTGTTCTGGCAATGGCAGTCGAAAAGAATCGTCGTGGCAGATACGTGTATTTAACAATATCATTTTTTATCCCGATTATAAAGATAAATTTTAGTAGGTTAAATTATTCAATATTATATATTTGTCAATGATAGATAAAAAAGTTGATCAATAAGGTACGGTTTTATTATTATCTATTGATAAAGTGATCAAAATGCCTGCTGTTTTTTTCCATGTTTACTGTTTTTAAATATACAGGGCGCTTTGAAACTATGAAATACAGCGTATGGTAAAACATTAGAAGCTTAGATATTTAAGCAAAAATATGCAAGTAAACATTTGTGCAAGGTGATCATTTCATCTGTTTTGCACTTTTTGCTCCGCCTTAGTCTATATAGTGGGAAATAAATCATTGAGCTGGCATACTTTGTGTAAAATCATCTTTTACGAAATTCGTTTTATTTCGATCATATTGAAGAATTATAGTGTAATTATTGGTGCCAGAAATCTTCAGTTTGAATCAGCCATCAAATATTTAGAGGTAATATGCATGTAAATGTACGGTCAAGGGGAAGTCGACAAAATGGGCTAATTATTGTTTATATTTTAGATAGATATAACAATGTTACGTCATGAAGTTGCCATGTTGCGAAATACTTTTCAGCATCGAAAATGATAACGATAATAACACGATCGCATTTTTACATTGTTTCTTTTCCCCCCTATTTATCTTAAATGGCGTGTTTAAAACTATTTTTAAATAAGTCTAAAACCTAACCTTGTTTACCTTTAACAATGTAAACAAGGCTAGATTATCACGTAATGCGTGTAATTCTAAGATTATAAAGATGAATTATGTTATGAAGTAATTATGTTCTTGTGCCTGACATCGCGTATGAGAATTTTTAAATATTTATGAAATGTAATTTAGTGAAACCTGTCATATTGACCACCTTGCTATTTAAACGAACTACTTATGTTGAAATTCTGCCGAACTTGACCAAAACTGACCATTTTTTGGGGTAGGCTTTAGGGTTGGCTACTTTGTGCACAAATACACTTAAAGTATGCGTATTTATTTACGGAAATACGCCTAGGCACATTAAATACACTTTAATCATTTTATTTAGTAAATTGACGCCAATTGTTTATATCCAATTTATTCAAGAAAAAGCAAAAATATTAAAATGATTCCTCAAGTCATTGACTGCAGGCTACGCAAACCTGCTTCAATAAAATCCCAATTTTACGCAACTTTTTAGAATAACACCATTTGAATAATGGTAAAATGATAATAATGATAATGATTGTGACAATAATGCAGTGATTTTAAGGTGTAAATGTTGGAGCAGTTGAACTGCAGGGTCTTTCGAAAGTAATTGAATGATGAAAATATAGTTTTTTTCTTATATCTTGATTTTTGCTTTTTTTTGTACAGTTTTCTTATTTCCAGGCTCGAGTTGATTGCGCGTATTTTAAAATCATTTAAACGACTATTAAATATTGAATATTTCATTCTTTTACTTATGTCATTTTGCTGAAAGTGAGCTCGTTCAGTTGCCAAACGTGAAAGAGGTCCTTTCATGGGAGGTAATTAGCAACAGATCCCATATTTGCGTCAATTAGCGAAAAGCTGCTTTCTAAAATACGGAGCGTACTTATTGGGCCTTAAGAAATTTATCCATTAAAAAGCTGCTTTTCCTTATTCAAGTAAAAATTATTTACGATGATGATCGTGTACCGACGTGCAATTAACAAAACTTTGGATGAAGCTTAACCGGTGATAAACCTACCCAGCTGAAAAATGAAGCCAGAAGGAGATCAATATCAACATAATTTTATTGGCAGATTTTGAGTGTTTGATACATAGGGTTGAATATGATCCATCTTGCAAAACGCATTAAGAGCATGTAGACAACTTTAAACACAAAAATATGAAAGAAAGCATGGGCACTGCTCAATTTCAACTACTTGAACTTTGAATAAGAGGGTAATAATCGTCCTTTAAGTATAGCATTTTTTGGCGTTTATTATAAGATATGAAATCAATGAATTGAAAAATACAAATTTTCTTTAATATTCGTAGTACATTTTTCTAAGCAAGTGCATCCATGTTTATACAGTGCACGTTTCAAAAGTACGAGCTTAGTATTAGACTGAACTTTACCGAGTCACTTATTAATAGAACGCTGTATTAAACTTACTAACGATTATATTAAAAATCTTACTACATGTTTTACTTCTGATTTCGCTTGAGGGGACAGAAGTAGCTAGTCAGTTATGTTAATTTAAATTTCCATAAATCAGATGTTAACATTACATCAAATCGTATAACAATTGCATTTATTTGATGTAAGCAATCAGATATTGGCTATAAATGGTAAAGTTTGTCGTTATCTGAGATGATGTCTATTTTCAGTAAAATCAATAATCACCTCCACCTCCTTGTCCCATATTTTACACCGTATTTTACACACATAGCTTGCTTATACATGTATAATTAAGAAAACGTGGATTAGAAAACCTCGCTAAAATTAAATTCTGGTAAGACGTTCAATTGTGCATAATTCTTTAAAATATTGTTTGGCATCCTTCATTTACCTATTCGTTTAAATAATCATAAAACTATTTTTTGTTGATTTTTAATTAACTGTTTCAATTAATTTCTGCCGAATTTGTGAATAAACGATGGACAAAGCTATAAACAATGTTAGATACTTGAAATAATATCCTAAACTATGGAAAATACAATACATTCCTTAAATGTTAAAAAATATCGCGCTATATAATGGAATATTTAGTTTCATTGATACACGTTACACGTTTTAGGCGAAATTTTATTGTTTCCCGGTATTTTGCAATTTGTTAAAATCTTGCCAATTTCTAAATTTACTCATAATTCTAGTTTACATATAAAAACAAATTGCGTAAATTTATGAGGAAATGTTTTGTAGCGTCTAAAGTAGTCATTTTAGCGTTATTTGCAATTAGTTTGAAGAAAATTTTAAGGGCATTATACGGTCTCAATGATAAATTTAAATACAAGGGAATCGCCTTTCAAGTAGGGAAATTTTTCGGCTTCTTCATGAGATAAAAAATCTGCAACTTTATCAAATGAAAATTTCAGGTCATTTTTGCAGGCTCTTTTTTCTACCCTTAAGTCGTTTTTGTTTAAAATGTTCGATTGGTTAATTAGACTACGTTTGTAGTTGAATTTGATAATTGGGTTAGGGTGTAAATGGTCCCATTCACCAATTAGAAATACTGGACAAACACAGATACATTTTCCTTTGGTTTCATCAGAGAAATCCAAACATAATAACATATGAACGCGATACCCTTTGTCGCAGGTATAAAAGGATTCACTCATGATAAATCGCCTAATTCCATCCATTGCTTCCTGTTTTCTCTTGGAATAATTATCGATTCTCAAGAGAAGAGTTCCGTCCATCGATACAACATGTTTAAACATCATGGCAATGGGCTCCAAAATGATCTTCATCAAAATCATGTCGTTCTTAACGTATCGTGGCTCGTTGAATTCGAAGAACTTGGATGGAAAAAATTGACAGAAACTGAAATACTCACGCGACGTCAATTCCGCAGACTTTTCTCCGTAATAAGGTTCATTCTGTTTTGTGAAAGGCGTATTGTTACTTTGATCAATCAAGACGTATTTTCTTGAATGCAGGAATGGCAAAGATTCATCAGATGATTTACAGGTGAATTGGAGGGTGATCTTCACGTGATGTCCTCCATCACTCTCTAACTTTGCTCTAAATCTCAGTCCATTTGCTGGAATTGAATATTCCTCGCTTGTAAGAAAATTGCCATTTCTAAAGGCGTATTTTATCCATTTCTGTTGAATTCCGTTAATAGTCCAGTTAACTGTGTTTTCGGATGAGTCATATTGGTTATCATCTAAAAGAAACTGTTTTTGTATTATTTTCGACGACTTAATAATTATTGATGCCCATAGATATGGGTTTCGCAATTAAATAAATATATATCTTTACATATCTCTATTTCATTAAGGCTTCTAAAAACATATACTAGAATCTACATGCATAATTTACGACCTCTTACTAAGAAAGACGAAGCGGATATCATATCCTATTAATCTTTAAAACGTTAAAGAGGCATGACTAGACACCCAAACCCGAACTGAGTAAGACTTATGCTCGTGGGTAATCATTAAATAACGTTCAAAACACAAACGTGATATGTTGATAGTTTATCACTATTATTTTACTTTTTTTTGCTTTTAATTTAATACAATTCTCTGCTTAAAGGCTGTTTAATACGAATTTCATTATTTATCTCTGCATTTTCGTTTAAATGTTAATTGGAAAACCTGGTATTGGATAAACATTACTGTCACCCTGTTTTGCACCCTGTTTCTCTCGGGAGTGTCTCATTGCTCACAATCTCTGGTTGATTCTTAACCATAGAATTTGCAACAATTAGTCCTTGAATAGCTTTCTTCATTTGGGCTATTTCCTCTTCCTGCCTTCCTGTGCCTTCCTTTAGGTCTGTAAACTGGTTCTCATTTTCCATCTTAACTTGACCTAACTGACATAGCATCTCATTGGTCAGTGTATTCCAGTGTTCAACAGTTGCCATAACAGTTTTGTGTTGACTCTTAACCTCTTGATGAATTAGAGAAAGTTCAACAACGAGTCCATCGACGACCTTTTTTAATTCGACTATGTCCTTTTCATGCTTTCTGGTGCCTTCCTTTATTTCAGTAAACTGAATTTCATTTTGAATTTCACTGTGATCTATCCGTGATACTATCGCATTGGTTACGCTAGTCAGGTGTTCTGTAAATGCCATACTTGTTTTGAGGGTGTTCTGTACGTCTATAAGAACATTCTTAATTTCTGTCATTTCTTCTTTCTGGTGTTGTATTCCTTACTTTAGTTCTGGTAACCGATTGTCATTTTGCGCCTTAATTTGAACTAACGCAGTTGTGTTATCTGTCGTTGCCGTTTTCAATTCAGCTATTTCTTCTTTCGTCACCATGGCTTCTTTCAACTTGTTTATTTCTGTCTGCAGATTTTCCATCGCAGTCTTAATGTCTTGAAAATTAGCCTTTGTCTGAAAGGAAGATTAATGGACGTCAATAACATAACATCAACAAAAATCCTGGGTTAGACTTTTTGTCCTGATCAGGACAAAAAGTCTAATGTTATTCGAATAACATTATTAGAAACATAATTAAGCATTTGCTTGCTGCATTTATTTGCTCAGTATTTACATGAAATAAAACACTATGTGCTCGTTTACTCGGGTTTCTGCGTTGCGACTTACTTGTTCCAATTCTTTTTTTTCTATATCAGTTTTGTAGACCTTTGGCAAAAGCTTTTTTGTATTTAATCCGCAAACGTGTATATGGTCCTGGCATAGAAGGAAATATGAGTAAATTATTCATCTCAGTAGCTTATTGAACATTTTATCAACACTCTCCTCACACTTATACATGTATATTATCCAATAACAAGACATCGTTTTGCATCATTTTCAATTCTTGATCACTCACAATTTTGTAAATCTACAAAGTGTTTTATTGATTTTAGCAATTTTTAAAAAGTGTAACATTTACCTGTATCTGGGGTATAAATAATGGCATGGTATAATAAATTACACGGTGTTTAGAATTATCTATTTCACGACACATTTATATTGAGATAAGCAAGAGCTCGAAGGTTATTATTATCCTAATTATATCCTAAATATATTAAATTTGCATGATAAATATAATAATATAATAGGTGTATAATAATGCAGTTAAATGGGGGAGGAGAACATACTTTTGTGATAATTAAACAATGCACTGATTTCGCCTTCACCAATGCGAGAAGACGATTTGCAATTAGTGTAAGAAAAGATTTGCGAAACTTACCAAATGCTTTCCCAGTTCAATTATTTCTTCACATCCATTCTTTTTGAATTCGCACTCAACTTTCAAATCAAACACGTCTTTCTCCATTTCCTCATCTTTTTTGCTCTGAAATTCATAAAAAAATAATGATTAAAAGATCAGCGGTATATTTTCGCTTTACTGCGTGTCTTACCTCACATCTGTCAGTTATGATGGTTTTGCAAATTGGACATGGCTGATATTGCTTATAGCATTCTTCGCAAAAGAAATCTTTGCAATAGGCAATGGGATTTCTGATGGCCACATTTTCGCATTTGCAGCATCTGTAACCTTCCAGTTTATATCGATCTTCGGCAAATTTCAAGTCTTGAATTTTGTTTATTAATATGTCTTTTGATTTTTCTGAAACGGCAAGTATTCAGTGTCTTAGCATTTTTCATTATTTGATTGTTTGGATTATTTGGTTTTATTATATGCACGAAAAATAAAATTAGTATTACATATTTTTTAAATTAACTTACCTGAAATAACGAAATATTTCTGTGTTTCAGCCATTTCTTACGGTTATTTATTTATCCATTAGCAAATATAAGACCGACCATGAAGGACGTGGTATCAATTGTGATGCCATCATAACGTTGTTTGTTTTATCAACTAGTGTGATGATTATGATATCGTTATCAGGGTTCGTAGCATTTTTAATAGATTATTGTTCTTGATTATTGGTTTAAGGCTTTTTTTAGCCTCTTCCGACAACATTTAGCTGAAACGTAAATGCAAAACTAAGAATATTTATGAAATGCTTCTACAAATTACAACAGCATTTTTGCTTAGCGTAATTCAATGATAATTTTTGAGACTTGATTTCTGTTTTAAAGATACTATAAGCTTTTTTTTTTGTCTACGCAGCGATAAGATAAGGCAATTTGGAAGGGTTAGATAAAGTTGCACCTGAGCCCTAACTATAGCCAAAAATAGGCTCCCACCCCATTCACCCATTTCCGGGCTTTACATAATTTCGTAGCAGTGTCACATGTAAAGGTTTATCTGTCACTCTTATAATATGTATATTATATAAAATAATTATAATGGCTTAAAAATTGATAAAGTAATATACGTATTAATAAACTAAATGCTAATGTTTTTAATTCTGCTCATCAGTAGATCAAAAAAGCAATATTTGTTTGAAATTAGCCCCAAGTTGATTATGATACAATGCTAAACATTTTAAATGAAAGGCGAAGTACATGTAAATTGATAAGCATAACTTACTAATCAAATTCGCTGTTAATTTCTGTTAGCTATGTTTATCCTTGATTTTGCTAGGGTGAATGAAAGGGACGAAATTACAGGCGGAATTGGAGAAAGCATCGATTGAATTAAAACTAAAGTATCAGGTTAAAATGAAAATTGCAAGTTTTGCAGAAATAATTCACAAAATTCAGTATTTTCGAAAATGATTTTTTTAAATACTCACTGCACTGATTTTTGGTGCAACGCTAATTACATTTATTTTTAAACGTAATTTACCTATTTAATCTCTGGAAGTTGTTTAAGGCATATGGAAAATGAAATATATGCCTACCTTAACAAAAATATAATTATCTTTTCGATCTCTGATATTTTTGCGTGGAAAATGTCTGAAATTTATTTGCAGTATTTTTTGTTTAGGATTTCTTAAAATTCATGTTTCGTATTTCGCTGAAAATATCTTCCATGCTTCTGACATTTTTAAACATTGCTAGAATGTTGTTTGCATTTTAGAAAGTCTCTGAAATATGTACTCTGTAAATTAAAAACAAATATATAATTGTGCCACTAATTATCTAAATGTTGCGTTTTGTGAGGCTATTTAATTGATATAAATTTTAAGATACATTACGAATAGCGATTAAAAAAACCTTTTTATTGTTAAAGGTTCGGCTAAATAAAATTGAACAGTTTCACTTATGAGTATAAAGATGGCACTATTATCGACTTTCACACCAGTTTGCCCTTTGAATTAACATGCATTACTTGAAAACAACGGAAATCTAAATGTTGATTAATTTACGAAAATAATGTTGACATTAATTTTCTTCAATGTGCAAAACAAAATATTCACGTACATTTTACAAAATAATAAGGTATTAAAACACAAAATCGCAAAGATAAACACATGACGATGCTTGTTAAACTTCCATGAAAAGGTATGCTTTCCAAAATTTGTAAGAATAAATTTGACAAATTTTGGAAAGGATGTAAGAAAAATTAAAATAATTTAGGAAATAATGAAAGAGTTGTTTTCGAACGATTTCGTTAGTCGTCTAACATAGGCGCCATTATTCAGTTTCAACAATAAATTTAAATAAAAGGGAATCATCTTTTAAGTAGGGAAAGACGATGTTTAAATTAGGTACAAAATCCTCCTCTTGATAATATACACCATTAATTTCCTGTTTACAATCACATTTTTCAAAGCTTAGGTCTTCCCAATTTTGTGACTTAGACTGATCAATTAGATAACGCTCGTAGTTGTATTTAATTGGGTCAGAATGTAAATCGTCCCATTCGCCAAATCGAAACATTGGGAAAATGGAGATACCCTTACCTTTTTTTCCACCAAAGCCATTTAGACATATCATAAAATCTACGCGATATCCTTTGACACTTGTATAAAAGGATTTGGTGACTAATCCCTGTGGATTAAATCCATCAATAGCACGTTGTTTTCTTTTTGAGTAACTATCAATCCTCAAAATAAGAGTTCCATCCATTGATGCAACACGTTTACACATCATTGCAATCGGCTCAAAAATGATTTTGATTAAAATATTGCCATTTTTTACGTATGTATTGCTATTTTGCAAGATTTCAATTGGGAAAAATTTGTACCTAAATTCACGATTTTCTCCAAAACGAGGTTCATAGAATTGCTCTATATTCTGCTTAACATCATTGCTTTGATCAATTAAGACGTATTTTCTTGACAAAGATTTATCTGGAGTTTGACTGGTGAAATTCAACTCGATGGTCACATAATTTTCAGACGTCCTTAACGTTGCCCTGAATTTCGTTCCATGTGTTGTCATGGAATATTCCTCGCTCCTGGCAAAAATTGCTTCGTTTTCGCAATTTCCGATCTTTTCAACTGCTGTAATCGTCCAGTTAAACGTAGTTTCGGGAACATCACATTGGATTTCATCTGTAAGAAATTAAGTTTCTTTAAAGTTCGCCTATTTTACAACAAATGATTTGATACTGTTAAGAGGTGTAACTCTGCAATTACGCAAGAAAACAATGTTTAAACAAATAAATATGCATAAGAGGTACAGGAGCCCCTTTTTATTTTTAAATTAAACTACACTTGAGTGCAAAAAATTCGACTCATCATCCTGAATCAGGATAAGTTTTTCTCAGCGACGAAATGTCAGGTTTAAATTCAGAAAAATGCGTTTTGTAATCAATTAATTTGCTTAAAAGTCCTTATGGATATTTGAGGCAGAAAATGTTGAACTTAAAGCAACCCGAATTTGCATTATTGATGACATTTG
>JAQIXS010006281.1:0-10989 GCA_034700785.1 Rossiulus vilnensis | reverse complement strand
TTCCGGAACGCCGTTCCGGCTCGTAAAAAAGTACCGGAACGCCGTACCGGCGCGTTCCGGCCCCACTACACCACTGTTTACTAGTGTGAGTATAATATTTACAGAAGACGTTCGAGCAATGGCTGTGACACGATCCTGAAAATTTGGGATCGTAGAATTTTCCTGCCCTTTTGGATTTTTCCATGTTTCTTTTATTAACAAACGGGATATTTTAATGATGTATATAATACGAGTGTTTGCACAAGAATGTACAAACTGCCCGTAGTAAGACATGCATTTGGCATACCTTGTAAAACAATCATATCCTCCTTGCAAACGAGTTCAAACGTCTGTCTCAGCGCTGCATTCCAGTGATCGAATTTCATCCTTCCTTCAGTATTCTCGCAAATGTCGTCGATAATATCCGATGTGCAGCCGAGGGAATCGTTCCAAGCACTGCAGAGATCACGTAATAATGAGATATCTCTGGTTTGAATATAGTTGTTGGCAGGATTGAAAATGAGACGAAGATCATCGTGCACATCGCTGAAACAGCTATCTGCTATTTGCGGATCGCAGCCATCGACATCGTTATTACCAACTGCAATTAATTGTAAATGCACTTCGTTATTCACTGAACACAATGACACAAGATAGTACAATGTCATCGAGGGCGTACGAACCGTTTGAGCAATTTGCAGCATCAAAGAATGCGTAAAAAACCCCAGTCAAAGGTTCAAGAACCTCCCCTGCGCACGATCCCGAAGATACGTAATCACCGCACTTCATAACTACCGTGTTAATATACCTGAAATGCATGTGGACAATATTGATTGAGATTCTTAATTGGAACACAAACAAATGGCGTTGAGGTTCTCACCTGCATTCATTGACATCCAAATCCACTGCCATTAAATCATGGACATTTTTTAAATTGGCCGTTTCTTCCAGGCAATAGAAAAATGCGCTTATATTAAAACAGCGGAGGCTGTGTAATACATCTAAAATTTTCGAAAATTTCATCATTACTTTTAAGTAGAAAGTGCATAGTTTAACACTACAAATTTGAAAATACATGTACTGATGTGGAACACAACTAGCCCTGCGAGAAAACCTCGTTATATTTTAGCGCATTTTTTGTAGCAATCAGTCAAAGGAAGCAACGAGTTCATTATAATTTTTACTCAATATAATTATAGTCAGTCCACAAAATGGTCAAGTAATCAAACATAATGTGACGTCACATTGTCGATCAGCAGAGGAGAAAAGGTTTTAATAACAACAAAAGTAGGCTAGTAGTATTTTCCACGAGCAGTTAAGAGTTAATAAAACAAGCAACTGAAATATAGCCAAGTAGGCCAGATACAAAGATAAGATGCTTAAAGATTAACTGTTTGAAATTGCTAATGCATAATTTGTATCTATCAAGTATCCATCCCAACTTGTCCTTCAAAAAAGAACTTTCCTTTATGCTGAGCAAAACGAATTACCGTAATGCAAAAACAATGCGCATAAATAAACGGAACATTTTCAAAGTATATACAAAACGGAAGGCAGTAGCGGACGAAATAAGGAAAAAAATTGAATATAATTGTGATAAAAATCAGTTCAAAGAAAATTATCCAGGAAAGTTTCTCCCATCAAATGAGGAAAACATCCGTTGAGCCATATATCACCAAATATCACTCAGTTTTTATAATATATTGAACAGCACATACCTTGCAGAACGCGCATATCCTCCTTACAAACATGTTCTAACGTTTTTCTTAGAACTGCATTCCACTGATCGAATTTATTTCTTCCATCAGCTTCTGTACAATCGTCGTCAATAATCTCAGATGTGCACATTAGAGAGTCATTCCAGGCGCTTTAACAATAATTAAAATACGAAACTGAGCAATATTTTGACACAGTGTGATATAAGTTTTTTAAATTGTATTATCATTATTATTTTTGTAAATTATTAACTAGCACGAGAACACATTGCACTGACGTCCAAACAATTAAACATTCCCCTGATCTGAACATGATCTAAACATTTGAATAAAATACAACAATAATTCGAAACACAAGTAAAATCATCCAGCCCTATGACAGGCATGTACATGCATATACTTTTCACGAAATATGAATTTTGAATGTACAATTCCTGCACTATGGATCTTAAAATGCCTCAAGAAACATACGGGCACTAGTAGGTAAATTAGGCAAAACCGGCTATTGAAGTCATGTTCATTAGGCCTAAAATCTCCATTAAATGAAGAGCGTACAATATTTCGACCACAAAAAACAACCAATAAGAAATTCAAAGTTCTCACATGTTTGCTATCGTTGCATTTAGTTTTGTTGATATTATATTAC
Organism: Rossiulus vilnensis; assembly: GCA_034700785.1. NCBI lineage: Eukaryota > Metazoa > Arthropoda > Diplopoda > Julida > Julidae > Rossiulus > Rossiulus vilnensis. Next base: position 8,649 of record JAQIXS010006281.1, on the reverse strand, counting down.
ACATGACCAAGTAATTTTATCGCTTTAATGTATTTATGAAACTGTGGCACGGTTTTTCCTATTCTGCATTTATTTTTTGCTGTTTGACCTTATACGCAGGCTGCATGAAATTCATTACCTGCACAGATCGTATAACAACGACATATTTTTTGTTTGAAAATAGTTGTTAGTAGAATCAAGAACGAGTCTAAGATCATCTTGTACATCGCTGAAACAACTATCTGCAATTTGTGGGTTACAACTAACGTCATCATCGTCATTGAACTCCTTCCCTGTGGCGGCGGTATCCGTCCGGGAAACTGCAACTATAGTGTGAATAAAAAGGCATTAATTATCAATCTCACAAAATCACATCACGGTAATTAAAATGAGAACACAGGTATTCTCGCATTTCCATTTCATTATTTCGGTTCCGGAATTAATTGAAAAGCAGGCTGAACACATCGAAATATAAAAGTTACCTTGAATTAATAAAATTCCAATTGCGAAACTGTGGAATAAACTCATTTTTTATGGTACTAATTATACAGTTTTCTCAGTGCCTAGAGTGCAAAATTCGTTTGTCAATTCCTATCATGCAATATAGTGACGTATCTGAGCACGGAGTGAAGTTTGCCAAGACGCACTGTGAAATGCTAAGAGGACATTTCTGGAAATGACTTTATCAGACATTCATTTATCAATTTCCTTTCCAGTTTAAGAATGGGTTTCCTGTCGAAATTTCGAAATGAAAGCGGTTGACCTATGTTTCATATTTCACAATTCACACAAAGGATCTGGAGTGATCTGACTGGTGGAAGGGATCTAAAGACACCCCCACTTATTGACTGACACATATCCTTTAAATTTAAAACATCCGCTAAAAATCAGGAATATAGTAAATTCGTAGTTTTTGAAAGATGCTCTCTTCTAATGAACTGAATGGAATAAAATCTTTCTAATATATATGTACATATATAAATATTTATATTGCATACCGTTACTTTTATTTCTCGAAAAAAAAATCATACAATTTATTTTTTCATTTTTACACTTTTGTTTCTCGTGTAATTTAGTATACAGTATAGTTACTGAACGTAAGCCTACTTTTGAAGTTTAAGCGCCTGGGGATATTTCAAAAATTTTAGATGTTAATTATAATAATGTTAGATGAGAGGCGCTGCATGTACAATAAAAACGTTTGACGTATGAAAACCTTAGAAAAAGTAACAAATTCGAAATAAGGGCAAGGCTAGAGAGATTTACCACTGCATGTGTTTTATGATAAGAGGGATCGGCTTTTATTATTCTGATTACGTCGCTTTACTTAAAAACAGCACAAAAATGTAAATTTTGTAAAAGCATATTCGCTCGAGCCAATTCAATCGAAATTTTGGCGTTTTTATTTACATGTAGGGCCTATTATAATCAGTTGTTGTTGTTAAAACGCTGAAAGTCAATTATATGAACGTGATTATATAATTTACACGTTTTTAGACAACGATTAAATGATAACATCATACATGTACTATATTCCATTCAACGTTTGAATCATTCACGCGATCCAATTAATTAAATTAGCCCTAGTTGAACGACCTCTGAATCATTACGTAGCCTACGCATCTTTTGAAGAACATTGATCGGTAAAAAAGGTGTTGTGCAAGTTTCCTATGAACTATACATGTACATGGCATTGGGTGTCTACAAATGTACGGTTATATTTCATAATCATCTGGGTAACAATTATATGAAAAATTATATTTCCCATGTAGGCCTCTACATGGCCTTTAAATGCTTCTTCAAAAAACATGTTATAATATCAGCATTTATTAACAAATATGTTAAAAATGCACATCTGCAACTTGGAGGGTTGGAGATTTTTACAAGTCGGTATTAATCTTGTCATTTCCTTTATTCATTTCCTGTTTCGTACCTTTTCTCTTTTTCAATTTCTGGTGAATTTTCCCTTTCAATTTCCAATTATTCCTAAAAATTGCATATATAGAACTAATGCGAGTTAACCATTATGCATGTATACAATTTTTTTTTAATATCCGAAAGCCGCGTTTTTGTAACCGCACATTTCAGTGTATTTTTTTCATATTTAAAGACATGTACAATATATAATAAATAAAATCAATAAATATGGAAAAAATCTGTCTAGTGCAAAAAATAGCAAAGATACAAGGTTTTGTTTATAGGGTATCGCTAAACATTTTAAAATTGTAGATAAGTGTTTTATCATTTCCCTACAATCAAGATGACTTAATTTTTTTTAGGATAACTTTCCGAATTCATTTGAAATCAACAGCGAATACGCTTTAATCTTTGAAGCAATTGTAAACAACTACATGGACGTCGAGTCGCGTCATCATCGCCTCCAGTCGCTTTATATGGGCTACATCTAAAACGTGATACGGGTAAAACAGTAAAAGGAAAGTTAAATGCATTTTGCACAAACAATTTTACCGAATCTATATCGATGAATAGTTTCTGTATGCTATGAAAATCTTGCTAAAAATAAGGTCGAAAGTCAACGCACTCGGTTAGCAAATAACGTCTATAATTTCCGGAGCATTTCTTCATTCAGGTCTTCGTCAAGCTATAAAACAATGGCGCCCTGAAGCAAGCCGTGGAGTAGTGTAGCAGAGTACGCTAGTATAATTTACAAACTGTAATTGGGTAAGGGGACAGTTAACCCGCAATTCTATAATATGCATAGATTGGTTGGTGTATTATAGATTTAATAGTTTACGTTTAAGTAAGAACAGCTGTCGAATTATGGAAATGAAGCATTATTTTGGACTTGTGTTTTTAGCGGCATTTTTCACTTACGGTAAGAAAACCAGTTTCTGTATTTATTGTGTTCATTTAAAGCAGTGCAATTATGATTAAAGCTTTAAAGTCATGATACCGGTATGTGCCTTTTATTTAGTTTAGAAATAAAAGTCAACCCGGTTACTAAGTGACATGTATTGTAATTACTCGTATACAGTGCTGTATATTTTTTTAAAAAATTGAGTGTGTTTGATTGATGAATTATGCAAAAGTATTTAATTATCATTTAAACTTTTTCACAAATTTTATGAGAGTAATTATCAAGTAAGGTGTTAATATTGATGGCTGATAAGTATTTGCGCATTAACTTAACTTAAGTATAAATAATTAAATATAATTTTATTAAGGCACTCAACGTTTAAAGTGAAAAAGCAAGGTAATTTTGCAAGGACATTTAAAAAATAAATTTGAAATGGCCTCACTTTATACTGTCGTGTTACATGTAATGCTATCGAGCTCCTACAAGTTTTTGTTCAAAAAATTATTATGGTACCGGATATTTTTTTACTATTTTTATATTTTTTATTTCATTTTTTGTTGCTCTTGTTGTTGCTTGGGGGCGTATATAGGCCTATATACTGAATAAGCTGCATTAAGTGAAAAATACTTAAAGAAATGCTTTAAAAAGTTGGTCTAATAAGGCTATTGGTCATGCTTGCATTTGACTGGAGGGTCACGTTTTTTACAGATCTAAATAAGAAAAATAATTTTAATGTGTAATTCATCCTTGTCAACTAAATGTTAGATGAATAACATGTTGATAAAGGCCGCGTGACACGCCTGGTACATTGTACAATTACTAATAGAGAGGAAATGTTCAACTTTTTCTCATACAATAACTGACACTGCAGGGTGACTTTGGTGCAACATAAAAACAAGTGTCATCGCAGCAATCATGTGATGCTAGTTGCATAAATGACACATGTCTGCATCTGCAGTTTTGCATTGGTCTATTTCATGCAGCATGAATTATTTGTAATAGGCATGGCCAAGACTTAAATTCAATTTAAAGTTTTTAGTTCATTCAACTAGTTGTTACAAATGTAGGTGAAAGAGAAGAAAAGGTGTAAAATCTTCACAAACTGATAGTTTACGAAAATTTGCGTAACTACTTGCGTTATTCTCTGGTTGTTGTATCACTTTCAGACGCAATAAATAAACTGATGGATAGACCACTTGTAAGGATATATCGAGAAACCACTGCCACGTGCATGTCTATTACCCAAGGGCGAATTTCGGCCAAGTAGTAACGACTCCACATTTTCAATCAGTTTTTTATTAAGATGGCTTGAAGTAAAACAAAAAAATTGCAGTTACGTAACACAAGAAGACGTGTTTTCAATTTCCTCTGGCTGAACATGGCAACTAAATTTTGGAATATGATTTGCAGTAAACTTCCTCAGAGCATAAAGATTAAACAAATTAATGTAAAAGATATCACGTAAACTGCGTCACTTCCCAAAATAACAATCTGAAGTTTGATAGCATTTCAACTCACTGGGCTAATATTTGAATTTAAACAGAGCTTAAAAATTAGGAAGATAAAATTACCCAAGTTTCTTGTATCAAAAATAATACCAATGCCAATATGGTTTTATTGTCACCTTTGAATTACACTGTACATGTGTTTTTGAATGGATTGTGGAGGGTTTTTTCCATGGAAAATACATTAGTGTATATAAAATAGTAAACATTTCCCTCTGAAGTCGGAGCAAAAGATTTAATTAAATATATAATTTTTTTTAACAATTTTGTAGAGACATTCTGGCTGTAAATTCTTATATAGGCTTATATAATTGTTTTAGTAGGGTTGGCTTGTTGACATTTGTAATATAATGTAGAATCGTAAGTACAAAAATACTTAAGATTTCGTTCAAAGGACCAAATTTCAGCCGTTTAATAGTTTCCAATGCTGTATTGTCCTTTCGTTTTCAAACCTTGAATAGGTCTATAAGGCAAAACAAAATTAATAAAAATAAAACATTTATGGTTTAGATTTGAACAATTACCCATACCTTTTATTGATGCATTGCTTTTGTAATCTTTAGGCCATTCAGCGGTGGAATACACGGACCCATTTAGTGACATAGATTTTCAAAATAAATTATTTGACTCAAAACACACCAAATGTCTTGAGAAATATTTAGGAAATAGTACTGTAGTGGCGGACGAATTCAACACTGCCTTGATGGAAGATGAATTGCCAAGATTTATGATGAAGCACTGTCCGTAAGTTGAATGCTTAAGACTTAAAAAACTGCGCATCTGCTAGTTGTGCTTTATTTTCATGTATTACTTTGATTTTGTAGTCAGTGGAGGAAAGCCATTGAATGTTATGATGCTCACACAGAAGAATTACAGCCCCATTTAAATTTTGTACAAAAATTGATAGTTTCATATTCTAGAAAGGTGATAATTTCATCTTTAGATTACATATGTGCAGATAATGGGAAACGATTGATAGGTTTGAATCAGTTTCTTCTTTCTCTTGCTTTAGTTGCAACTTTCTTGCTTTTATTTAATATATCAATACATTTATCAATTTTGAATTGCATTTTACTTTCGGCAGAATTCATAACTGATGGTGGTATCGAATGCTTCAATGATAACATGGACAATCTTAAGATTTGTATCGACCCTATTAGTGATAACAAGGACTTGTTTAATAGTGCTGTGAGTACTTTTAGCGTTCAGGATGATCAGGATGCACCGCCTGTGAATTGGACGCCAACTATGTTTTCAGGAAATGAATGCCGGCAAGTTGAGATGTCTGTTATGTTGCGTGTTGTAAAACAACACGCAACATTGATGATCATTCCTTTTCAGGTTAATAAAGAATGTAACAGGGTGCACATTGCAAGCAATTCAGCTAACCTGTTCAAACCACTCGTACAACTTTGTTAACGATTTCTTGGTCGGACTTTTAAAGCAAACTCCTTGTGGAAGTTTCTCCGGTTTAATGGATATCGTTTCGTGGGAACAAAGCATTCTCGCAGTTTTAGTGCCTAAACACATTCCAAAATATGACCGTGCTTGCAAGAACAATGCTACGAGTTTCGAAGTGGCCCAACAAGGCTTGGTTAATGCATCCAAGTGCTGGAATGAAATCATTGATAACAACTTTTTGGTGGAAGACATTGGTACTGCATTCTCAACTAGTTCCTATGTTTCATTTCTGAAGAAGTATTGTCCGTAAGTATATCCATAGAAATAGGGGGTACAATTAATATAGAATATTTGTAATCTATTATGACTTTATAATTAACGTTATGCTTTTGTTAACAAATACTTTTGGCTTTCCCTGTTCCATTGCGATTCACCACTCAATATTGACTTCACTTGCATCTTTTCCAGAAAGTTAAACAGCTTAGCTGGGTGTGTTGGTAATTATCTGGATACGTTTCAACAATGTGTGGAGGGTGAAGATGCTATAACATTAAATGCAACTAAAGATGTTGTGGAAGGAATGACCACATTTGTGTGCCATGCAAATGGAGAACGAATTTTACGTAAGGAAGCTCTGACGTCGCTTTTAAGTTGTTAGCAAAATGTTAGAGGACCCTGGTTTTTAATTGTTTTAATTATCTCTGTTAAAGAATTTTTGAGTGAAGATGGACTTCAATGCTTGGAGTCACAGCAGGAAAACATTGTAAAGTGCATTAAAGATGCTGGGGTAACTGAACTTTTCAAAAATGGAGATGGAGGTATACAAGACCCCCTGGAAATTATAAATAATTTGTGGGTACCACAAAACTATCGGCCTCATGAATGCAAGTAAGGATCGCCTTGGGGGAAGGTTAATATTTTTATTCATTGCTACAATATTCAAATTTGCTTTTGTTTATATTCTAGGGTTATAGTTTCCCTCGAAGTTTGCGTTTATAAAAACATGCATGCGTGTGAAAAACGCAGGCCAGCACATTTAGTCAGCATGTTGATCCGAGCAGCTGCTCGAAAATCACCATGTTGGGATGTGGCAGGTGGTGATGGAACATCTGGCTTAAGAAGTTCTTGGACAAGTCTTATTTCCCTAACACTGCTTTCTATTTTTCTGTATAAAGTTTAACATTATTATAAAAGAACAACGACTTTCAAGTTAAGGCTAAGACCATGCTTGTGTTTCTGATGCAGTGACTTCATGACATTAGATGCTGGAATTCTCTTCTAAAGGATAGCCTATTACAATAATTGGTTCGTGCTATGGGAACGTTATACCAATGAGGATTACTCCTCCTCCAATCCTTCATCAGATAAGTGTTATAATAAATGGATGTGCAAGAAATTTGACAATGAAGGCTGAGCTCAAAGCATGCCCACCATACAAAAATATATCTCTTACACTATAGCTACAAATACCCAATGTAGAATCTTCTTCCACTAGTGATCCAGCTTTGGTTTATGATTTCAAAATGACCCGTTTATTTATATATAAAAAGTTCGGAAAAAAACATTGAAGTATTTAAAGCAATAATTGGCGAGTATTTTTTTTTTGCATGGTGGGCATGCTATCGGCTCAGCCAGACCATACGAAAAACCAACGTTTTCGAAGTACAACCTGGGAAACAAATTATTGGCACCCTGTGGACACCTGGCGATAAACCTGGCTACCCAAAAAATCATTTTGCATATGCGCCCTAGACACAGTGGCTAAGTCACTACACCAGAAATGCATGCATGGCCCAGGCCTAACTATTATGAAGCGGTGTGGTTGTGAAAGAATTATGCTTAGATGAAAGCAAGTCTATTTAAATATTTTTGACATTGCATATTATTTAAAGAGTTTTAACTCAAATATAAACCATAATAACAATGGTCACCAAACAGGCTAATTTTTTCTTATGCAGAATGACCCAACTTCAAATTCATTCTCATGCTGAAGTCAGCTATATCGCTTTGAATGCAATTCACATTCAAAATTATTAAAACGGCTGCAAATCAAGAAAATGCTTTAGCAACAGTTATTCAAACTTATCTACAGAGCCACCTTTGCTAGCTCAAAAAACACGGGTATATAGCATGCATCATAAGCCGATAATTGTTACTTATAAGTTAATCATTTAAACCACAAACTAAAAGAAGTGTTAATGAAACTTAAAAATAATAAAATATTTCAAAACAAATGTTCTGATAATAACAATGTGCCTGATTGAGTTTTCGGCAAGACCAGAAATTTTATTAGTTTCTGATCTTACAATTTTCCCTGGCTGTTGACTCGCATAAGTCTGACACCAGGCAGCAACTGATTTCTGGCGATATTGCAGTTCCATAGTTGGTAATTGAAGTGAAGTGATGTTGTGATCAGTAGCGTGAAAGTGAGCATTTGTTTCTTTCAGAAGTAGGTGAACTTTTTTCCAAAATGTTACTAGATGGATAGCAATTAAAATACTAATTTTGCAAATAATGGAAGGCCTGTGTTAATACACTTATAGTGTGATGAAATATACAGCATTGAAACATTTAATTTTGAATATTAAGCTCAAGTATTTCCAAATTCCAAAAAAACATCATCATCAATGGTGCTTCATGGAAACAAATACCAGCCACAAATATCACAAGTGCATTGATTGATGTAAAGTGGTTAAGGATGAGCATGCCCATTATGCAAAAATATTACTTGCACATTTTTTTGCTTCAAATATTTATTATAATTGCTCAATGTATTTTTCCTAACGTAGAAACGTTTATTTATACAAAAAGTTAGAAATTTGAAAACAAACCGTAACACGACCTCCGAAAATGGGGCTTCCCTGCATGATAACCACCTTCGACTTATTTCGGTGTTTTTTTCAAATTTCTTAATTTTTTTATGAATAAACGGGGCCTTTTAAAGTT
>JAQIXS010006280.1:0-10990 GCA_034700785.1 Rossiulus vilnensis | reverse complement strand
TCCACTGAGAATAAATATTAATAATATCAATAAATAAGTTTATGTTTGAGAAGAATCAGCAGTGAATAATTCATCAGATGTTAACAATTTACATTCAATTTATACATACTTCGTATTTACAGTGTGCATTTATTTAAACGTTATAGGTTTACTATACAAAATGCAGTTGTACTAATTTTTAACTAAACTTTTGCTTATCCGAGGAATTCGATTATCCGAGATAATTGTGGTTCTGACTACCTCGGATAATCGAGCTCTCAGTGCACATGTTATCAGTGATTTTATTTTGAATTCAAATATCGGAGGTGATGCATTGAAAACCAAAAATGTGTGCTGCTTTATTTTCTGTCTACAACTTACACTACATTGACAGAGCACAATCGCTTACTTGGCAAGTTAGTTTTTGGCCCCTATAAGCCCACATGTAAAGCAAAATTTGTCAAAAACTGGAACATTTTCATATTAATAGCAGATGCATACAAAAACCTGAAAACCCATTGCGCTAAAAAATGAACAGCTGTCAGGCAAATGTTGGAACTTCTTCTAAAAATCGACCACGACCATTTTACAGTCACCTCTTTCCATATCCAACCTACTGTGGAGTGGTGAAATTGAGCACAACATTCAATTTACAACATGCAAAATATGCGACATGAAGATGCGCATGAAAACGTAACCGAATAACGTACATGTACATTGGAAGAGCCGGAAGCTGAGGAATGCTGGTGCACACTCGCATCAATCTACACGTACACGTGGAGTTGAAATTAACATGATATCAAGATTTCCCGATACAGCCTGCCAAGCTAATCGTTATATACATATACAGATAACACAAAATGACGGCAACAAGATGTAAACACTGATGACATGAAAGTAGGCCTACCTCCGTCACTTCAGTCAGTTCGCTACCGCACGATGAAGCCATACTGTATCGCGAGTCTGTAGTGGACGTCGAGATGTCTCATTCTTTTTTCAATATTAACTTTATTGTCCCTACTTAACTACTACCGTCATAGTTCTTTTCATTGGAATTTTGCTGCGAAATCTTTCATCCTCAAGCCACCAAATTTAGCAGGATTACTGTGCAATTGCGACTGCAGCGCCCCCTTCATCTTTCGCTGCCAGAGGAGAAGTGAATTGAGTTCTTTGGGAAATTTTCGTTTATTTTGTACATTGCAGGCTGACAGGGCTTTGAGCTGCAGTCATTCGCAACCATGGCTCCACTTATGTGCAACGTGGCATTGTTTAGTAAGTTAAACTTCAATATATTGCCTGTCCATGCGTGTGTAAAAAGGATATTTTATTGAACATAATGAAATAGTTGACTACACGTATCTTTACCTAAACTTTTAGTGTCAGCTGTTAACTAGATGTAAATTTAAAATTTAATACGTGTAATTACACAATTTACCACAGTCCCACCTCGTCCACCTGCCCGTGATTTCATTTGGGTCAATAAACGTTCATACAACAGCACAAGCATATCATACATGTACATAGGCTATACTTGCCTATACACTATCTGGGTATCGCCAACACAGTTAGGCCTATCGGTACACACAATTAATGGCCCGAGGGATGAAAGGTTTTTGTTTACTTATGCAACAACAACAAATGCACTGAAGGATCTCCACTTTTTCGTACTGTATTATTTTACGAATGTAAATATGTAATCCATCATGACATTTCAAAAGGAAAATAAAATAATATGAATCTGATTTGCAATTCCTGCACACATCTGACTCAAAACTTAAAACATTTTCAGGCAGAACATATTCAGGTGGGTTTTTGCGACCGCTGGCAATATTTTCGCAAAACTTTAGTAGCACACATGCATCTCTTAATCTGCATGAAAATAGGTAAGTTAGACCATGAAATTTTCTCATATTATATATGTTATCATTACAGTTTATATTTAGTTGTTTGCATTATGTGACTTGTTTTGATGTATTTTGGTGAGCTCACAATTGTCGTTATCAATATTATGTTAATTATAAATTGTTTTGTTTAGAAAACCAAAAACCGGAATTCTCATGTTGAACATGGGCGGTCCTAGCTCCCTCGATGAAGTTGGCGACTTTCTGCATCGCCTTTTCACAGATCGGGATATCATGGATTTGCCTTTTCAAAGGTATTATAGGACCCACACGTGGTAACTTATTTTACTGTATCGATGTCTTATTTATTATTATTTTTAGCAAACTAGGACCTTATATTGCTAAAAGAAGAACTCCTGCTGTCACCGAAAAATACAGGGAAATTGGGGGTGGCTCGCCTATTTATAAATGGACTAAAATCCAAGGACAGCTCATGGTTGATCACTTGGATCAGTTATGCCCAGAATCTGGTAAGTCGTCTTTTTGTGAAATGGTCAACTGGTCATTCCAGTGATCCAAATAGATAATCAACTGCTATTAATCAGTTAATGACATATTATTTAAGCTAATAAAATTATGAATGATCTATGCCTTAGTCTTCCTAAAAATTTATTTTATAGATGATGAAGCACGTTTATTTTGTTTTAAATTTAGCTCCACATAAATTTTATGTTGGCTTTCGATATGCAAACCCGTTGACGGAGGATACTTTAAGAGAAATGGAGAGGTGCATATTTGAAATGAAATATTATTTTTATGTAAAAAAAATTCTATACCACAACAAACATGCTTTTCATTTGCAGAGATGGAATTGAAAGAGGTGTTGCATTCAGTCAATATCCGCAATATTGCTGCAGTACAACAGGAAGCAGTTTGAATGCAATTTATAATTTTTATAATTCTTTGGAGAAGAAGTCCAGCATTAAATGGAGCATCATTGACCGTTGGCCCACCCATCCAGGTCTAATTGATGTACGTAATAGATGACAGCAAATTTGTTGTTTGCATATTGCAAATATATACTGCGCTGTAATGTTATTACAAAAAGATCCATGTTAGCTGTGCACTTTGACATGCAGATAAGCTGAACTTGACAATAATGCAGATCAATTTTGGACGTTTGGCCTGTCATCCAAAATTGTAAAGCATCCTTGCGTGTGTAGCCGCTTATTTATTTAAACACATGAAATGAATTTATAATTATTACGGTAGACGTTTGCCACCATAATCAAGGAAGAGTTGAAGAAATTTCCTGAGGACGTTCGAAAAAGTGTGGTGATCTTATTTTCTGCCCATTCTATACCAATGAAGGTTCGCCTTTACACTTCTGTTACTGTGTTTACAACTATTACTGTTACTGTGTTCGAAATGTGTTTACAACAATATGTCTGAATCTAACAGTATGTCCAAAAAGGCGATTCATATCCAGCAGAAGTTGCTGCCACTGTTGTTGGTGTCATGAAAAAATTAGATTGGAGTCATCCATACCGTTTAGTTTGGCAGTCAAAGGTCTAGTTCCAATTATTTTTCCCTAGCTATTACTGTTTATTGATAAGTTTCTAATGCATGTAGCCTTTCTGTAGGTTGGTCCAGTGCAGTGGTTAAGCCCCCAGACTGATGATGCCATGAAAGGGCTTGTCAAATTGGGATATAAAAATCAGCTTCTTGTGCCAATTGCGTTCACAAGTGATCACATTGAAACCCTGCACGAGTTGGATATTGAATATTGTAAAGACTTGGCCGAAAAGGTTAACCAAGTCTGACATTTGACATATTTTACTTAAATTAAGGATGCTTTTAATGCATACTTTTGAACTTTAGATTGGAGTTCAGCACATCCGAAGAGCACCAGCCCCTAATGACCACCCTGTTTTTGTAAAGGTGAGCAAACCTTTAGCTGACCTACATTATGTCATTACTTATAATCAGTCCATTAAAATTATCATTTGAGGAAATAGACTCCCAGGTATTTGTTCAGGTATGCAAATAAATTACAGAATCTGGATCATTAAAGGTCATTTTTTATGTCGCCAGTTTCAACTATAATTGAGGCTGCTTACTTGTACAAGCGTACGCGTTTCTCTGAATCGCCTACTTTATCTTGGACGGTTCTTTGGTAAAAAACCATAAAATCTAAGTTTACTAACATAATAAAAGACTCATTGGTGGGTCATTTGTTCTAAGTAATTGCGCAGTAGTATTAGTTGTACCCATGGCACCTATTTAACACAAACAATCAATTTGGGGGTATTTTTACACTCTAAAAGAGCTATAGAATTACAACGTTAAACTGCATGAAACGCGTTTCTATTGGTTTTCAATTTTTATTACAGGCTTTGGCTGACATTGTAAAGAATCATCTTGCTTCCGGTTTGACATATTCACCTCAAATGATGCTACGATGCCCATTGTGTACAAAGTTCGTGTGTCACAAAATGAGAAGATGGTTTTCTTTAAATTACGGGCTAGAAAATGAAAATAAAAAATAATGCACGATACAGTGTTATTTCTTTGTATATGTTTATACATTCTCTGAATAAATAATATATTTTCACGTAAGGTTTCTCTGCAAGAAACTGTGAAACTGGAACTACACACGTGTACTTAGAATGAATTATTGCATGTAATTTGAGTAGAGTGAATTAACAAAATTATCTTTCCTACTGTTTGTTATTATCTCAATCATGGCTTTTAATTGCTTAAAAAATGATATCCCTGATAGTTTTAATTTTTTGTTTGCATTTATGCACAGTTTTTCTAACACACCTGCCTCGTTCACAGTTTTTACGTTAATTTGGTAGCTTTCTAAATAAAAGTTGTGCCCCGCTGTTAAACAGGATGAAATAGTGCTTATTCCCATGTGTGATGTGGGCGTCAGCTAAATTTCATCTCATTACTCGTGCCTTCGTTAAGGTTTCTGCACAAGTTATTAGCAGTTCCTGCAATTCAATCAAGAATTTAACTTGCAAATAGCAGTTCCGACCAAATTAATGCTAAATGCTATTTATGGATTTGGCGCAATCATGATAATTTCTGGAAACTAGATGCGGATTTGCTGAAACAGTGGCTCACACCTATTAGAACAGGCCTTGGGCCAGTAACCCTTCAATCACCTGATTATGGTATTTCTAACTTCCACTTCAGAAATAATACAACTGAAATTTTGCATCAAATTAAACGAACTATTTTAGTGTAACCTGCCGTATTGCATTTTTCGTTATGATGCCTATCTAGCACAATTTAGCGTCTGGCCTATTATTTTTTCTCAATTTCGGGAACTTGCAAAAATTGTTGCACTTCTGAACTAATTTGTGCATTCCAATTTGATTGTTTTACCATTATGAAAGAATTCGCAATACATTTACCTTAACTCTTTTTTGAAAATAGTAATTATACAACATTTTATCACATGAACATTAAACTCTTCTGATTCTGATCTTCAGTATAGGCCAATTCTTTGTATTTAAATTTTTAGAAAATATTTTGAGTTTTAAAATTTAAGTGGTACGTAGTACTCGTGACATTTCGAACTAATCTTTGCAGCTGTAATCTTTTTCCTTTGTGAGTACCGGTAGTTTCACAAAAGATTCTCTGAATAGCAAAACGATCATATAAAATTCATATTTTAATACTTCCTTCAATTTTCACTGAACTGCTATTATTTTGCAAAATTGGTTAACACTCTAATCCTGAGAAAAATCTTAGAAAAAAAGTTGCAGATACCAAACACCATGAAGCACGTACATAATTCCGCTCGTTTTCACTGCATCATTACTGAAGCATCAATAATTCATTAGCCACAAAAGGAATAAAAACAGAGACGATAAATAATGCTTGTCACGCAAATTAACAAGCGGGTTATGTCATGAGCTACTGTGTTACTATAATAATTTGTAAATATGCATGATACATGCCCAATTATGTCAGAATTGAAATTCCATAATTAATTGCAATTACTGTGGCTACGGCCATATAGTCATTTGCTGATAGTAATGTACAATTTTTTAATTGGGAAAACCTGTAGAAATCACGATTTACCAGACGTTTTCTAATTCCATTGATGGAATCACATTTGGTACATGCACATGAATATCCACAATATGTTTTCAGCAATAAGATTGACCAGGGCTTGTCTTTAACGACTATTTGAAAAAGTGAAATTTGATAGTTATGTTCGATGCATATCTCTTGATTTCAGGCTCAATTAATTATTTTTTATGGACAATCGAAAGTTAATTTTAAGTAGTTACATTATAGTATATTAATTAAGTTACAATCTGTTAATATAAAATTGAAATATTTACATTATATTAATACACTGCCTTTAAATAATTGTTATAAATATATTTTCCGAAAAGAAGTTCCTTGAACAATCTATACAACTTCGTTTGTTTAGATAATTTGAGACTTAACAGGCAATATTTCTGCCTGTTAAATTACCAGAATTTTTAGCACATTTCTTACAGTAGCTGAAGTGTTTGAAAATCAATGGTGTGTGACTTTGTTGATCTATTCCATATTATTTTCTGAATTTATCTAATATGTCTAATATTTACCAAATAATATAAACAACGATGAAATGTGAAGAAATGTTACGCAAATGTCAAGTACGTTAGAAAAAATTATCTGAAGTCACCGTTTTTCAAATAGCATTATTTTTTGTCCCTAATTTTATTTTAAATGCTATTGGAAATTTTAAATCCTTCTTTTTTATTTAATCTTTATTTATATACGTTTATTTACCAAGCGCCAGTTGCAATTGTAATAATTGTTTTACGTTTACAATAAAAATGCAATTGTAGTGAGTTCAAGTTTATGGAATAATGATAATTTAATATTAGATCCTAAGCAAATACAGATAACAAAGGTACGAAGTTTGTTGGTGGCATAAATAAATACGAAATAAGGAAAGACATTGATGAAAAATTCCTGTTAACTAAATTTCCATTTTTTTAAATCAATGCTTTCACGCATCTTGTGTGCATTCATTAGCATAATTTCTTCAGTTTGTTGTATGACTAAAGCGCACCATTCTATAGACTTAAAAGGAAAATGTACACTTACGATTCATTGGTCGCGATGTAGCAAATCTTAAAAAAAAACACTTTACTGAAAAGGGCATAATTATCTGAAATCGACATGGGAAATAAATCGCACCAATTTGAATTAGCGTGTTTTAAATTTCATCGAAAAAAAAACTGCACAATTATGCTTTAATATTCAAAGCATGTTAAAGACGCAACTATGCATTTTACAGATATAGTTAAGTTCTAGCAATCCGATCATCTTTGCTCTATGAATGCTACATTGCATGTGCGTTAAGAGCAGTTCCCAAACGTTCAGATCAAGGCACCCAAAATGCATCCTTATGAAATCAATAAGCAGTAAGCATGTTTGGAGGCGAAATTACAAATCCAACTCCGAGTCCAGGTTTATTAACTGCGGTATTTTGTGTTTTAAGAGTCACCACCGTTGACACGTTCCTCTCAATCTGGGTCAACTGTGTTAGCCTACTTGATCTCTGGTTTGCCAATGGTTTAATTGCATTCCTCTGTTTCCACTGCTGCTTTTGCCCTCATCAAAATGAACAGATTTCTCGAGAGACCAACCTAGCCATTGGCTTGTCAGTGATTCTGGAGAATTCTTGTAAATATCTAAAGCGGTCAATATGAAATCAGGGTAGGGGGACCACTATCATTTCTACCAAAGGCGTATGTGCTGCTTTAATCTTGTTTCAACTATATTTGTTTTAGTCTCAAGGGTAAATTTCTTATGGTTTGTGACTTGCGAGGGAAAGTCAAATTAGGAGTGAATGGCTTACGGCTCGAAATATTGCCTCAAATCTTCCGGGTACGTGCGTGCAGTCCGCCAGTCTTTATTAAACATTTACTCGGGACACTGATCGTTTCATGGTGTCGGATTCGTAAAAAAGGCTTTGTGAAGCATTACATATAATGACAACATTTATCTAATGGCCGCTTGCACTGACTGTTTTCGCTTAAGATAATACCTTATGGCAGCACGCAAGCGAGATTTTTACTGTGAAGAAAATAGTCATTCATTAGTATAGTTCGCAGAAGCTTTTGCAGCAATAAAAAATGGCATAGAGGGAAAAGGAAAGGATGTGTTATTTTGTATTTTAATTGTTGGTTATTGCTTGTAAAGTAATATCTCATTACGTCATTTTAGCTGAAACAATAGCTCACAGACTCGTATTTTATTTGAAAGTGGCAAACTCATTGATATGGACTCTACATTTTGACCTGGTAGATTAAATGGATAATTAAATATATGTGTTATCCTCTTTTAAGACGTTTAAAGCTATTTTTGATAAATACAACAAAAGCCATAGTCATTCCGGGAATTTTGAAAAAAAAAATTAATAAATAAATTATAAAATAACGGGTTTAAAGTGTGAATACATTATCCGTTCCTAGAAAATGGGTTTACAAACCAATAGGTTTTAGGACCTTATTGAAATGTTTTAAACAGATCTATACTTGTACTTAATGTATAAAATTGTGTTATGCATACTTATTTGGATGTTTTTTTTTATCTCATGGCGTCAATTATAATATCAGACGGCTGTATTTTAAAGGATCAGAAAAGAAATATCCGGATGACGTTTTCTGAAATGACACTAAACATTTTATTAATGGCTTCATTTTTTGTAAATAAATGAAATCTTCAGATTTTGGATCAGCGAGATCCACATGAGAGCTGCTTAATAACGTGCTTTTGATATATTCTCGACATTTTCCATTACAATTTTCATTTACAATTCAACCATTATATGAAAAGTAAAAATTAAAAAACACCATGACGAAGCACAGTAGTGTACATGTATATTACCAACATGTTCCTGAATAGCAATGTTTTTTACGATCTCAGAAGAAAAAACAATATGTGGTATACTTTATCGCATAAATCGATATGTAGTATATAAATAAGCCTTTAAATATGGTGAATTCCCAGAAGAA
The DNA here is from genome assembly GCA_034700785.1 of Rossiulus vilnensis. NCBI lineage: Eukaryota > Metazoa > Arthropoda > Diplopoda > Julida > Julidae > Rossiulus > Rossiulus vilnensis. The sequence continues at coordinate 2,130 of JAQIXS010006280.1, read as the reverse complement.
ACGATACTTTATCACAATACGAAAACAAAATACAAATACACTTTGTTCCAAATTAGTTGGAAGTTATCGAAATGCGAAATGAAAAATTTCAGTTTTGTTAAAGCCAACTTTTGGCATTTAATCAAACTAAACAAATACAGTGCTCATATGAATAATACTATCAATAGCAGATATTGAAATTCAAGAAGGTTATAGATTATTCGGGAAAACGACGATGTGGCCTGTCCACCTTACTTTAAAGAAATGATAGGGAGACCTCCAGAGAGGTAAAACTAATCTTTGTTCATTTCTTGCAAACATCTATCTTGTTGTTTACGCAAACGCGGTCACAACAATTATGAAAACATTTAATATCGTTATGCCTTCTCAAGGATTCTTGAGATCGACACACCATTTTGCATTCCCTTGAGTCAAAGGATTTTCAAAAGCATCCTATCGTCAATAATTTTCAAAATAAAAAAGAGGCTGGATAATTTTGAACGCACTTTCACCTTTTGTTTACCTTGCTTTTCAACCCGTACGGGTATAGTCATATGTACATACATGTATGCCGTCATATGAACAGTATGACACACATTTGTGAAATACATTTTATTATCGGTGTCTGCCTCCCAGGAATTTTACGTTTCTACAATACTCAGGAATATAACAGTATTAGAGCAACTTCTAAATTTTGAAGGAAACGCCACTCAAAAATGCATGGCGTTATTTGAGTGAACCAACAGCTTAGAGCCAGCAGGTTCAAAATCCATTTTGTACTTTATTTGTTTTTCAAGCTAATGCCTGTTTTTTTTCCAAAAACGTAAATCCAAAAATTAAGTTGGACATTACCCTTCATGTGAGATCAACTACATGCAGGTAACACACCTTGGTAATGATTTGTAGCAAGCCTTGCTCGGTATGTCCATACGTGAAGACATTCAGCATTCAGCTGCCTAAAACTCACGTTCGTCATTGGTTGGCTGCATAACCTGCTTATAGAAGTTGCCATGGCTTCAAGGAAGCATCTAACGTGACGCCTAAACCCAAGCGTAGGCGAAAAGAAATTTGGTTTTATTTGCATCAAACGTTTCTTAATTATATTAGGCTACCGGTAGTTTCAATTTGTCCTTTTCGAATCGAATTCAAAATAAATATGATATGAGCACGTACTTCACATTTTCATTGCAAATGATGAAAAATCAAATTAGGTTTTAAAAATACAATAAATTGAATCTCCAAAAGGTTCAATTTTTACGAAATTTACCTACGTTACGTCATGTTACTCAAAATGTGATTGATCAAAGCTTTATAACTGTTCTTGCATGATTAATCTAGATTCTCAGAACTGAAATCAGATGCATGTGCCATTTTTCAAATTGATATCAAATAATTTCTTTTCTGGCGGAATTTGATATCAAATTCAAAGATCCCAGTGTTAGGGTTATGCAGATCCATTCACTATATGGTGTTATATTCATATTCAATAACTTCTGCGAATAGTATGTTGAAGTGGCATTTTATACTTGTTTAAAACCTGTCTTGGCTTGCAAGAGGCTCGCACTAGATGAAAGCAAACGCATTATATGACGTTTTTTGAAAAGACAGCGATATACATTTATATCTTGAAATTACGTATTGTATTACGTTCAAGAATTTTCATAGGTTATGTTGAGCATTTTATTTGAGTAATATATTGGTGGCAAACTGGTCCAATTCAAGGAAATACTTAAAACAGGAATATTATAGGAATATTTAGGGAGTGAGCACGTACTTCATATTTTCATTGCAAATTATGAATTTACAATGGAAAGCAACAATTCTGGAAGAAAATAAATCATGTCAAAGTCACTGGCCCTAATGGATGGAAATTAATTTCTTTAACAGCAATTTCACAGAAATGCAGCATTATTTCATTAACATTTTAGAACTAAACGTTTCTCGGAGATGTAATCTGAGCAATTAAATCAATCCAAAAAAATGATTTAATAGATTGTTATGAGTGGCATCGATGTGAAAACTTTTAATAGCATTATTAAGCCATCCTTGACTTCATATGCAGGTAGTGGCCAGGGATAGTGCTGTGCTTTTCGAATATTCGAACATTCGCTTATTCGAAATCCGAAATAAATTTTGAGTTCGAATATTCGA
>JAQIXS010006279.1:0-10993 GCA_034700785.1 Rossiulus vilnensis | reverse complement strand
ACTTGTACTTTCATGACGTCACTTGTACACATTTACTAATAATTTACAAGTTGCTGAGATTATTGGTGGAACGCCATACTACAACTCCATAATTTACAACACCATACACTTGTAACTTGTACATTTTTGTGGAATAGGGCCCTGGTATTCCATATAACCACAAGTTAAAATAGGGTTAATAGGTTTTTATTGGTTACCATGGGGATTTTTAACACAAGGTTTATAGCAGGCCTATATATAATATCTGTTGCAGCTAGGAATTTTGGGAAAATTACATTACGATACAAACATTGGGTTAACCCTGCTTATTAACTGGGTTAACATTTTTTCATGGTTAACCGATAATTAACTGCTAACATGCTTTGATGCAATGTGTTTCCTTAGTTAACTGGAGGTTTACCGTTGGATTTTGCTTAACATATCAAAAGATGCAGTTTTATTGAAATGCTGTTATCCAATATTTAAAAAAACCTTCCAGTGTAATAATAAAAATGTATATTCTTATTTATTAATGCGTTAAATACCAACACATACCAACATAAAATGTAAATGCACAATATGTTTTTATGAACAGCTACAAGTATTTATGTATTCACATCACTGCTTTGAGTGAATTTTAAATAAACATAGGACGTTACCATGTTTCTAGTGTCATAAGATCGCTAATCTGCTTTTTAAAAAAAATAATAATGCTGAAGTTCTTTTATGTGAGCAGCCCTGACAATATGACCAGCTGCTCAATTGCTCTTGCAGGAGGTTTACATCAACAAGCAACCCATTCGAGGACAACAACAATTTGCGAAACAGCAGAAACCAGTTCTAAAACTGCTAAATTTTACTAAATAAGCCATTATTTTTTGCAGCCGTTAGCCGACCTCCTGCTAAGGTGAAAACGGGGGTTTGCTCACCCCCATGCTCCCGCAATTTCCCTACAACGTCGTAATTTGTTGCCCTTGGCCCTTCACCTTAGCTATCCGGCTGCCATTTTCAAACCCAATTTGTCTTCTCCCTATTCTGCCCACACTAGAAAGTTCTCTGAACGAGTTAAAGCAACCAAAACAAGGTGCCCTTCCCCATTAACGATAAATTTTCGTTTCTCTGGCGTATAAATAATTCAGATTAGGGCTGGTCAAGGTTAAAACTGACCCAGACAATTTAGGTCTGAAGAAATGTTATTGATTTCTCGTTTGGTCAGTTCTTTTTCACACAAAATACATATTTGTACAAGTATCATTACTCTGTGTTAAAAATACCCCACTCCTTATCAGAATTTATTAAAATGGAACGCGAAATGAAACGAATTAAAATGGATTTCTTTATGGCATGTGTAATAGCAGTGCAACATATACGTATCCATTTTACAATTTAAAAACTGTAAATAATTTTATTTTTTTAAATTTTACTGACAAAAACTATGTCACTGTTTGTATGAAACTGAACCATTACGCAAATGGAATAATATATTAGAGACTTACGGATAAAAATGACAATTAATGACAATTTGGTTAAAAACATGAGTTTCATTAAAATTTGAGTAAAAATGCATTGGTGAAACTGATTGTTTTTTGCGCACAGACAATGTACAAGGCTTTGGACGTTGAATCTAAATTTCTAGTTTCGCATAAATATAATTCGGCTGTAATGTAATATAGCCTATCGTACACTGCATATATATGTACATTGTAAGTGGCAAATTCCTTATCGACAATTATTTCTCCACATTTCTTTATGCCAAAAATATTTTAGTTAATGTTATTAAAAATGAGTTAATATACGAATTCCACAAAATCAAAAGGATAATTATTGACATTTGATTAAAGGTATTTTTTTCATTCATTTGCGTTAATATTTGCTTATACAAATTTCTGGCCGTATTTCTTTAGTGTTCTTTCGATTAATACAAGTTAGAAATTAAAAATTAAGCTCATAATGAAATTCCGAACAAGCATTTGAACATTGGCTATAATTGCCGACGTTTACCCAAGCTAACTTTTAACAAAAATTCCGCAAAAAAAGCCACCAACATCCCCCTAAAAACGGAGCCAAAAATGTAGATCTTGTGAAGATGAACTAGTTATTAGTGTATGCACAATTTTTCCTAACCAGCTTACAGAGCAAACTACAGCAACCGTCAACAGAGGGAGCCACGTCAACGTCAGTCAGGTCTTTTACAACCAGCCACGTATCGCCAGAGGGCGGCACGGTCGGGTGCACGCGCTGCATCTTAATCGCCAGTTTGGCCGTTTAATTGCCGGTTATTTTTGGGCTGACAGGTCGTGAATACAGGGCAATTTACGACGGTCATAAGCATTTTAAACAGACATGAAGAGTTGCGTTTCGGCCAGGTTGTAAACCCCTTAGCCACACAAACTTTCAAACTCGACAATAATTACTTGAAGTTACCTAAGCTTAAAATGTGCTTGTACCAGCAAGTTGAACTCACCTCATTTTACTACCATCTCTTGCGGTTTAATCCCCAGGTTTGGTCGCTGTTAAATCTAAATACCGAGCAGCTAGGAATGGGCCATTTTCCCACGGCTTAATAAGGTTTCTTAGAGATTCCCACCAGAGTTGCTGGGAGAACTAACTTAAAAATCTGGTTGCTAAGTTCATTTCTTTGTTCGCCAAATCATCAATTATGCACAGATAATCTAATCGAAACATTGGCCAAGCCCCAAATTTCGCAGTAGGGGTTTTGAGAATTTATTTTTGGGATTTTTAAGAATTCGTGAGAATCATCCAGCTATTGCGCGATTAGGCTTTCCCACCTAGCTTAGACGCATATTTCACATGCCTTATATTGTTATTTCCTTGGCATTTAACAAATGGACATTTGGCAGTGAAAAAGGTAATAATCTTTCAATGACATTTAGAACGTGAACATTTCGTGAACAAAATCATCAATATACAATTAATTAGTTGAACTTAGAAACAGCGCAGGAACGTAACATATTTCGGCAAAATTTATTCAATAAATTTTCATGGATTTATATTACCTGTAGATATGTTAAAGCTACGTAGATACGTTAGCTGCAAAAGCTGCTTTGAGATGAAGATAAACAAGCAAATAATTTTCACAAAACAGCGCACCCTGTATCTGTATTTTCCTTCGAAATTTATCATTATAAGATGACCACTTCAGTTCCATATTTTACTAGTTTAGAAGTTTGAAAAACAAAACGAATTAGGAGCCCCTTTTTGTCTATATTGAGACCATATTCAAAGCAAAAATCGGCTTTCAAATCTGCATATACAGCGTTCTAGGTTGTGGACATTTTACGTTCTTCTATGGTCGATTAACCCAGCTGTTTTAATTATTGCCCCTTTAAATAATTACACAATATTCAGAATTTCAAATTAAGTGCATTATTTTTGTCTATTTCCTCTTTTCCGGTGTGCCTTTTAGCGAAAATGTCATCGATTGCACCCCAGGAATGGACATTTTCGCTAATAAGTGGGTCACAGCATAATCTACTACGCTCTGGTTCTTAATTTAACATTTAGACTTTTTCTCCCAATAAAATTTACTAATTATTAAATTTGTTTGTATATTTCAGATGTTTTAATGCGAAACACGCAGAGAAGAAGGCTGCAAAATGTTTAAACATGTGTTACCAAAAGCATGAATTGGTTGAGAAATCAGCAGGGCATAAAATACGTGTTCTTTTTACTAAATATATTTGGGAGGGAGAACATGATTAAAGACGGAAACGTCCGATAACTGAAGTAGTTTAATACTTAATACTAATTAGCAAATAGAAATGGTTGATAAATCTCGCTTTAAAGCGCGATTCATTAAAAGTGTGCAAGAAACCCTTTTGGATTAACTTCTATATAGAATTTTTCGGTTCATTAACTTTGCAATTTGGAATAAATGTATACTATACCATACAAGCTGTTTTGGTCAGTGAAGTAAAGTGTTTTTAGATTTAAAAAAAGCTTTTTTGTGCAATATGCAATCGCTTAAATTACACGCAAAGTCTTTATATTGAATTATATCTATTTTGCACTATTAATGCCGATTTGAATGCAATTTGTTAAAAACGAATGAAGCCGGTATGTAGGTCAAAATTATTAGAACGTTTGGTGGGCTAGGAAAATTAAATATTAATGTTCCGTGGCCTAAAATGAAGCTGATTATTTTGATCGTTTGAGTTACTTAAAACCACGATACGTCTTAATTCTTGCATAAGATAGCAAGCTAATGTAATCTAAAATATCTCATACGCTTGGTTAAAAAATTCTTCTCATAAAAAACATTCATATGATAATAAAATGTGCCAATAATGAAGAATTATTTTCGAATTGTTAAGAAAACGTGAAAAAAAATTACCCGTTAATTTAAAATATAAAATAATTACAAATATGCACTGGTTTAAAATAAAAAATTATGGAATCACTAGATGAATTTACAATTATTTAAAATACATTATTGACAATAATTTAAAATGTATAATAAAAAACGTGTTTTCCCTACTTCAGTCCATTAACTTAATCCCTAAATTAATACATATTGAAATTTTACAAAAATAAAAGCAACAATAGGAAAAACAAGTTTTGGCTTATTTTGTTAAGTTCTGCCCTTATCAAGAATTAAGTTCAATCAGGCAAAATATGGCAAATTCGGAATTGATTTAAATGCTTAAAAATAAACAAGAAAATGGCATGTGTAGGTCTATGTCCATAACAAAATACACATGTACATTTGACATGCGAAATTCTCACAGGTTTCGTTTGTGTTTATCGCTGATGCAAAAGGTACACGATCGTCACATTTTTGTTAACCAAATTTGACAGCAAAAAGTTAGGCTGGGCCGAGTAGGAAAGGAATATTATTACTAGTTAATTTTTGATAACCTTGAAACGTAAAATTAATAGCAGTTACTTTTTTCCTCCAACACCAGTTAAACTTTTTGGTCAAAATTATCGTCTGGTCCAGCGAAACTAGGTTGCATCTACCAATACGTGTGTTACAGATGTAATGCATTCACATATAGGCCAAATTTTATGCAAACGACACCCAATTAAACAATACCTGAAAGAGCCATTAATGTGCATGTTCAACGTACGCATTTATAGCTGAGACTACACGTTAATTACGAAGTAGTTTAATGATACCGTACCGGCAGACTGTAATTACTCTTGTCAAACGTCTTTAGTACAGTTAATCAGCAGTTAGAGCTTTATCTGTAGGCCGTGGTATACAAAAAAATCTTGATTCAAAACAAACAGTCATAAAATTGTCTGGCGCTGGCTGTTAAGATTTGGTGGGAGGACTAACTTGCTTCCTTTGCAATGGTTCAACAAATCAAACTACGAATGAAGTCTGTAACGAGTCCTAGAAAGTCAAGAAGCTGAACCGCTGAAGATAACTATGCCCACAAAGTGTCTTTGTATTCATCCAATAATGAAACAATGTGCTGAGAAATGCTCGAGAAAACCTTCAAACCAATGTTTTCTTGAGGACCGTGGGAGTTTGCAATCAATGGATCCAGGATGATGTTAGGGGGCTGATACGGTGGGATGTTTTTTTCGGAGAAAACATACTAAAACAATCATTCCATTAACTTTGATGCATCCATTCAAAAAAATGAAAAATCTTGCCAAAAGCGTTTCCGTTATATACGATATATTTTTTTTTCAAAGAAGATTACTGAAGTAAATCTGATAAAAATGTATTATTATTGACTAAGTCTAAAAATCAAAGCATCCTTAGTAATTACATCGTTATTATTATTAAATTGTAACCTTGCCATAATGTGGTCGGAATATTATTTATATACATGTATATATATATATATTATGATATGATGATATCCAGAAACAACATTTGAAAGAAAATAACCTAAAATTCATTATTTCTGGTTGCGGTTTCCAAACACTACATTAACATCCACCATTTGTAATCTGTTCTTTTTAGTTGTTTTTAGCATTAAGTAAATACTCATATAGTAAGAGCACAGCTGAAGCCAATTTTGAAACTTGAGCACCACTATCATGAGAGCCAGTCGCACTGGCACGTTTGCCGATAATGTCAATGATCTTTACGGAAGCAGCATTGTATGATTTCTCCAAATTTGTGAGACAAATAACAATTCACTGTTAACTGATCAGCTTCAACGATGCATTTCACAACTTGATGATAGTTAAATCCTAACCAAGTCACGTGTATTTCTTCACACTTTAACGGTAGATTTATCCATACATGTATGTACTAATGAGTTGTCCTACATGTATCTGATTATTATTACGATTTCCAAGCAAATAGCGCAGCGCTTTAGCGATCTTTAAACATTATGGTGTTTTGATACAAGTCGTGTAATATCAAAGTCTTTCAATTACATTAAGAAGACAATCTAATTCATCAAACGTAATTCTCACTCACCAGAGTGTTCACATCAAGAGCATTCAGGTCAGTATGAGGTTCATGTTGATCTTCGACGCCAGTTGCAACTGTAAATAGACAGAAATACACGTTGTAGATCACTAACTTATGGCGTCATGTGGTGGCTAATATTTTATCAGATGGTATCATGATTATCAATGGGTGGCCTTCGTGTCCAGTTCAAACTGCGCTTATTGTCATCCTTTTAGTTACAGCCAAGCCCCGTTAACTAACCATGCTCCGCAAACCCAAAACAAAGCAGAAATCAGCAGAGCAAAAAATAGTTTAAAAAATAGGCAAAACTTCAATCTTGACCTTTTTGGTTTAGTGTGCTAGTCAAATGAGACGCTGATAAAAACCGGACCTTAATTAACCAGCTATATACATGTACATTTAAAAAGAAGAAAAATATTACTTTGAAAACCTATGTCAGTCTGAATTTCATATTTGTTGGAATTTTGCAAATCAGCAACGAAACCATATAGGAATAAATGCCAAAACATCAGAGACGGACTGGCGATAGAGCATGAACCTCTATCCGCCCTGCTCTCACACACTGTTCATGTCCAGAGCATTTACTGCACACCAATCAGCTAAAAAAAATATAATAATAGATAAAAACAAAATAAAAAATTAATCCGTGGCTTAACTATATGTACATGTACCTTCTAAAGTACATACACAGAGAAATAAACATGTGTGCTGGCAATATAATTATTTGCATTATGGTGCCTACTTGTCATAAGATGCTTCTTTCCCCCTCATCATTTCTTTCTGTATCCGCCCCTGGAAATACTTCATGCCCTAATTGCTGCACTTTTTGAGTGGGATATGCAGTTATCTTGATTTTTTGAAAAAGCTAAACTGTATCTTGTCAAATTAACATTAGTGTAAAAACGAAGGGCTATAAAAATAATATTACCATAATAAATGCGCTAAAATCGTTATCATTTTCTACAATTTACGATTCTCAGTATTTCAGAGATAACGCAGTTAATGTGCATCTCATTGGATAAGCCCTCATTTGCATCAGTGGCTCTTCTCAGTTTATGGCCGCTTTTAATTATGCAAACGACAAGTTCATCGATGCAAAAACTACAGTCGTGATTCCGGCAAAACTGCTTTTTCCACTAGGAATAGTGTATGAATATTGAGCAAGAGGCGACTATCAAGCAAATCGACCCAGTTGTTCTTGGGGTGAAAACGCTGCCTCCATCAGATAAAAAATTCAGCCTAAGAAGGCAGATATCAGAAAAGTGGGCGTTGGAATAGTTGCCAATCTTGAACACGGTCTGCCCAGAGCAGTTTCGTGTCGGTTGGGCAGGGCGTCAGGCTCGACAATCTTGGTACGGCCTCCACGATGTAAATGCGACACGAGTGCAAAGAACGGCATTCCCTCAATTTTATTATTCAAAACCTGAAAAAATGAGCGGGTTGTCGTCTTTTGGCAATGCATCCAACCGTAAAACTGTCTTCCTTAGTAGGCAGTTGTCGCCTCTGCGCTCCAGAACCAGAAGTTTTAGCAAGTGCGGCAAGCAAGTTAACACTACACAGTATCTTCAATATCCGACAACAATGGTGAATTAGATACTTGTGTTGTAGAAAAGGGGTTGCAGACCCCAAAGGAAAGGGAGAAGGCGGCTGGACTCGTTCCGTTCAATTTTCTGCTCAATTCTGTTGCCGATTTGTGCGTGTTAACCACTTGTCAGACGAGGCCAGTCAGATGAAGACAATGGAGATGGAGCAGCAATGGGATGCCGCATGTTGGCTTTCTACAAGATAATCTAAGAACACTTGACACCACTTCAGCACACCGAGGCTGACCGCAACATCGCCAGAAACACTAAATGCAGTTACTGGAAACGTTGATGGATATTACTGGAATTGGATGGAAACATTGGAATAGATAACTGCTAATTAAAATGGATAGCTGAGTTGTGCCAGAAAAACCCAGTCGTATTTGCTGCAATCGGTTGGCAGAATATGCACACTTTTCATTGCATAATCAAGCAATTAACGCCTGAAGATATTTTTCGCCATATCCAGTAAGTATTAGAAATTTTGTTTATGTAAATTAAATATCGAAAACAAAATCGACATGCTTTTGGTCAACATTTTGCTTCTGTGAATTCAAAAGCAAGAAAAATATGTCAAATGTAAAGAGCTTATTATAAAATTCAAATGCTAATTAGTAAAAAAGCAAGGTGGATGTAATGCATTTTCAGTTCTGCAGGATGCTAACTAAAAACGTTTCTTAAACGATGCTGTAAGTTGTATTTTTACAATTAATGACATTTCAAGGATAAAATTCTTTTTTTAAACAAGACTCAAAAGATGTCCACAATTTATTTTCAAACTTAAAAACCGCTTCGTAGCCTCCTTCGGAGATTGTATTGCAGGGTAACACCTATTTATGGAGGTCACACAATAATATTACTTTACGGGATTTTCCAAAAACGCATAAAATCACGATTTTAATGTTTAGGACGCTGATAAACATGACTATAAAGTCAAAATCAAGCGCGGAAACGAGATTGCAATATAAAAAATCAAAAAATAATCACAAAATAACACTAAATGGGGGCTTCCCTGCATGGCTTGCTTTCATTGCGGCTTGCCAACGTACATGTATTTTTCGATTTTTCTAACCTAACCTAACCTAGTATAACCCGATTGAACCTAGCCTAACCCGATTGAACCTAGCCTAACCTGATTGAACCTAGCCTAACCTGATTACCTGACCTAACCTAACCTAAACTAACCTAACCAAACCAAATTCCATAAACCGCGGAAACGGGGCTTCCGTTGTGGGTTGCCGAAAAAAATACGGCATTCCGGTTTATTTACCGCGCTAAAGTATCATGCCTTCTCCTACCATGTCAAAACAGAAACCCCACAGACGCCCCGATTGCAACTTATCCAAATCCCGTAAAATACAATATAGCCGAGGTCGCTTAACGTTTTTTTTTTAAATTTCTTTAATTTTTCATAAATAACCTGGACATTTCAACAAATAAAACAATAGCTTATTTAAAGCAAAAACTGTATCTTTTTTATAGTGGACATCTTTTTGGGGCGGACTTAATGACATTTAGCAGTTTGAGAACATTTCAATTGATTTTAGACAGGTGTTAGTATGATCGGGCTTTAGGTTGTTTAATAAAAATACAAAAATCTTACGCACTTGTTTCAAATACGTATTGCTAAATTAATTTCCCATTTGTCGTTCACTTGAGTTTAAGTTTTATAATTTCAAAATGACCCATTTATTTATAATAATCAAAAAATTAATTCAAAAAACCGTTAGGAGACTGCTTAAAATGGTACACCCCTGCAATGCAGCCTTGCCTTGCAATTGAAATTACAAAACGTAAGGAAGACCCTAGAAGTCCAACTTTACACTGAGAAAAATAAATGTATTAATCATAAGAAATCACGCGAAAATGTGTAATTTTTTGCATGGTGGTAATATTGTTTAATTTTGCATAACACGATATAACAATACGTTTTCGAAAACAAACATTTCTTCGCGGATTCCATTTCTTTAAAAAATAATAATAATGCTTGCACAAATGCCACTTCGAATATCTAGTAAAGATTTAATAACTTAGATTTAAAGACTTGTTTTACTACCAGGATTAACTTCCAACGACTTTATTTCCAGGGCCAACCATGAATTCCCTGAAGCAAAGGTGGGAAAACTTCCGTAGCCAAGCGCGCAGCAACCTGGTACGCAGCAACAGCTTCACCCTGCAGCTAAATCCTTCATTCTTCAAAGACGCCCGTCTAACCAACAACAACAATAACAACAACACACAACAAAAGTCCATTTCCTTGACCGATTTTTCCAACTCTAGTGAGAAAGGAAAAGGTTCCTGCATTTTCCCAACAGCACTGCAGCACACCCAACAGAAAGTACGTTACATTTTTGGCACAACTCTTCGGCGTCGGCCATCTTGCCTACAGATGCTACAAGAGCCACTACGAGACGTTTACCTCGCATACATGACCAAAAACTCCTCTGTCCCTGGTATCATAGACATATCCCCAGACGGCGTACGAGTTCAGTACGCCAGATACGATGGCTCAGATATTGAAGAGTTCATCAATTCCTTCCAGTCCATCGCCTATTGGGCAGCAGTGCAGTGCATAGTGCGCGCGCACACTCAAGATGGTCAGGACGGACTCCACATTGGATTTTTTCCATTCTCCCAAAATGGACAATGGCTAGTACAAGGAAGCAACGAACGGTCAGTCGATGGCCATGCTTCAGAAACTGCTTTCATGTGGCTGACTGGCGATGAACAGCATCTGAGCTTGCTGAAAACTGAACATCCACCACTTTTTGCTTGCGTAATGCGGCAGAAAACGTCTCGCTCTCTGCAGTGCCACGTGTTTATATGTTCCAGTTCACAACAATCCATTGCCCTGGCTTCTGCACTGTACGACATCGTCAAAGTCAATCTTCGCCAAACGGTAACAAGATCTTTCATGCGCCCCAAGCAATCACCCAACGGAAAAAGCTCCACAAGGAGCCGAAAAAGGGTAAAACACAAACATCAGGCCACCATCCAGAAGCAGAAAAATGACCAGTTAACAAGAAGTGCC
>JAQIXS010006278.1:0-10996 GCA_034700785.1 Rossiulus vilnensis | reverse complement strand
ACAAGGAAAAATGGATAAAACGAATAAAATGACAAGGGAAAATGGATAAAACAAATAATATGACAAAAGAAAATAAATAAAATGAATAAAATGACAAGGGAAAACGGATAAAACGAATAAAATGACAAGGAAAAATAAATAAAATGACAAGTAAAAATGGATAAAACAAAAAAAGTGATAAGGAAAAATAAATAAAACGAATAAAATGACAAGGAAAAATGGATAAAACGAATAAAATGACAAAACAAAATAAATAAAATGAATAAAATGACAAGGGAAAATGGATAAAACGAATAACATGAAAAGGAAAAATGAATAAAACAAATAAAATGACAAGGGAAAATGGATAAAACGAATAAAATGACAAGAAAAAATAAATAAAACAAATAAAATTACAAGGGCAAATGGATAAAACGAATAAAATGACAAGGAAAAATAAATAAAACAAATAAAATGACAAGGGAAAATCGACTAAAATCCATAAATTATTATTTATGTTTTTTTTTCGCTTTTTTTCGGCTTAAATCCATGAACTATTTTATTCATGATTTTTTTCGCTTTTTTTCGGCTAAAATCATGAATTCGGATTTTAGCCGAAAAAAAGCGAAAAAATACCATTATGAATAGTTCATGGATTTTAGCCGAAAAAAACATGAATAATAGTTCAAGGATTTTAGCCGAAAAAAAAACATGAATAATAGTTTATGATTTTTGGCTCAAAAAAGCGAAAAAAAGGCATGAATAATAATAGTTCATGGTGTTTGGCTCAAAAAAGCGAAAAAAAAAGCATAAATAATAATAATTCATGGTTTTTGGCTCAAAAAAGCGAAAAAAAAGGGGGCCTAAAAAAAAGAGAAAAAAAAACATGAATAATACGCTTGGACATTGAGAAAATGTAAATAAAACATAGAAAAGTATATAATATAACATTGGTAAAATAAAGAAAATGACATTAAGAAAATGGAGAAAATGATACAGAATAATACAGAAAATTACAAGGAATAATGGAGAAAAGGACATTGTAAAAATAAAGAAAATGACACAGTAAACTAAGGAAAATGACATTTGGAATATGGCTTCATTGACATTTGAAAATCAGGAAAATGACTTTTTGAAAACGTAGCAAATGACACGGAAAATCATAGAATATGACATTTGGAAATTTAAAATGAAGAAAATGACCGGGGGAAAATAATGAAAACGGAAAGGAAAAATTGCGAAATGACATAGGAAAAAAGAAGAAAATGACATTAGGAAAATAGAGAAATTAACACTAGAAAAATGAAGAAAATAACTTTGAAAAGATAGAACAAAATGACATTGGAAAAACAGAGAAAATAACATTTGGAAAATGGAGAAAAATCACATTACAAAAATAAAACCAAATGACACGTAGAAATGGAGAAATGACATTATACAATGGAAAACATAACGCCTGGAACTTGAAGAAAATGACATTCGAATATGGATAAAATAACGTATGGAAAATTAAAGAGAGAGGACTTACCCCCAAGTCCTTGTGGAGAGAAAAACGACGTCCACTCAGTTAGACACCGGTATTTAATCTGATTTACCACCCATAAAATCACAATAGCCCAGTCTGATGACGTGTTGTTCAGAAATGCAACGTCCCCAAGCCCCTTAAACCCTTAAAATGCTCGAAAACAGCAACGACGACATGGATATACTGCATTTTCTTAGCTTTAAAAATGCTAGGAATGTGTGGTCTAGGACATAGTGGAGATTGTGCGAAAGTAGAGTGGAAAATAATGAGAGGTCGAATTATTTTTGTGTTTCATTGACCACAGGAGTGTGATCAGTGCCGGAGCAATATAAGGAGCCTCTTAAAATGGTAGTTTTAAGTTCCATCAATTAACTTCTCTCATTTAGAGATCTGGATTTGAGTGCTAACGAGACTAAACGTTCGGTTTAGTTCAGAAGAAAGTTAAAAATTAAAAAAAAAACTCATAAACATGCGATTCGAACTCGTTTAAAAAAATTTGCCCCCTAAAAAGTTACAAAGCTGATGCCTGAAGTGGGGGCACCCCCACTCCAGGCTCGTTAATGTGATCCCCAGACCACACGCTCAGGTACGGGGGGCCGTCGATGCCCCCCGCAATGGGGAACCCCAACCATCCCATCAACCGAAGGGGTTCTTACCGCTCCAGGTGTGCACCAGGTCTGCTGAACACCCTTCTCAGCAGTTGCCCTCCTGAGCTGAACGAAAATCTACGCTTCGAATCTTCCATTTCAACTTGAAAGTCAAATAAATATTTAAAAAAAAACATTTCAACGTGTGGAAGTATCGGTTGTTTTCCTGAATAACTTGGCAAACTTTCTCCAACAAATATTCACAATTGTGACAAATTGTACAAATTTGTCATTTTTAATTGATTAGTGCCACCTAGAGAAGGTTTTGCGATTTTTTCTGAGTATAACTCGGGGCAACATTTTGCGAAACTGAGTTTATCGATATATATTTAGCATAATTTTCCTAGTGATGTAATTTTTAGCATAATTATTGGTGAAATTTCACAAAATAATTGGTTTTGCAATATTTTTACAATACTTTTTGGCTAATTTTATCAAAAAGTGGAGTAAAACGAGAGAAATCAAGTCATATGAGAAAAAAGAAAATGAAGAGAAAGATGTAGGAAATAGCTCGAAAGTTTTGCACGCATTTCAAAAATAAATTTTAAAAATATGACCAAATTTATATGTAAAACGCTTTCGATTTTTAGGATTCTCTGAATTATTTCAATATTAATTCCCATTAAAAATTTCTGTGGATTATAATTTGTATAAAAAACTACAAATATGAGCAAGAAAACTGCGAATTGTTACGCTATCCATAAACACAGATCAGACTATTTCACATGACACGTAGATTAAAGTTTCGGTTTGATTGGAAAAATAGAAAAATATTTCTAATGTAATAAATTCAAAGATTAAGTGCAAAACCTGAAAAATATCCAGAAATACAGATAAAAACATCTGTCATTTGGTTTAAATAAGGATCAGCATGAGTTCAGGAATTCCAGGCGAATTTGGATAAGTAGCAATACAATTTTTTTATTTACATATATCCCGGCCATTTTTCAAAGAAAACTTTAGGAAACAAAATTTTTTTCGACAAATATAAAATAAATTATTATCTTATTCATTTTAAATTTCATTTACTGCTGCGGCAATTTTTGACATATTTTTCTTAGAAGTGGCTGAGGAATATCAAATAATGGAATGCCTTAGACAAAAAAACCCCTCTTTTGGAATTAAATTGTGTACCAATTTGGAAATTAAATTATAAATTATGAATTATAACATATAATTCGTTTAAGAAAAGTACTGTGGAACATACAGGTTTTTCGAAACCGTGATTATCAACTTGATATTTTGGGTCAAATTCCTGAACCAAATTTGCTTCGAAATATTGTGAATTAAAGGAAAGAAGAAATAATGTTTATAATGTGTCAAAATTTAAGAAAACGTAAACAATGAATTAGTAAAACGATAGAAATATATTAAATATAGGATTTATAGGATGTCTGGGATGCTATTTTTGGGAAAATAAAGAGAATCACGTCTGGAAAATTAAGAAAGTGACAAGAAAAAATGGAGAAAATGACAGTGGGAAGATAAAGAAAATGACACTGGAAAAATAAAGAGAATGACATTTAAACCATGAAGAAAATTACATTAGGAAAATTGAGAAAATGATGTCTGTAAAATAAAATAAAAAACAGAAAATTTGAACTTAAGAAAATGGACAAAATGAAGAATTTATGACAATAGAAAATGGAAAAAATGTCATTTGGAAAACAAAGAAAATGACAAGGGTAAAATGTAAAAAATGACTTACGGAAAATGTAAAAAACTAAATAAGAAAAATGAAGAAAATGACGTCAGGAAAATTATGAAAATTACATGGTAAAATGGCGAAAATGACATTGGAAAAATGGTGTAATTGACATTGGGAAAATAACAAAAATGACTTTGAGAAAATGAAGAAAATGACGACGGAAAAACGCAGAAAATGGCGGAGAAAACGGAATAACTAAAAATGAAGTAAATGACTCTAGCAAAACAGAAAATGACATTAGGAAATCAAAGAAAGTGGTCCGGAAAACTGAAAATGTTACCTGGAAATCCGAGTAATGACTTATAGTAAACAAATAATGCATTGAGATTGAATTAAAACAAATATATTGAAAGTGAATTAAAACAAGTGCATCGAAAATGCATTAAAAGTGCTTTGTAAAATTGCATTCAAAGTATATTGAAACATGTGCATTGAAAGTGCACTGAAACAATGCAACGACGGGTAAAATGACTTCAGGAAAACAGAGAAACACAATGACACTCAGAAAATATGCGTCCGGAAAACACATAAAACAGCGGGTGAAACAAAGTAAATGACATTCAGGAAGAGTAGAAAATGACGTCGTGAAAACTGAAAAAATGACAAGGAAAACTGAGAAAACTGAGGCACTTTTAAAACGGAAAATACAGCGAAAACAGAGAAAATAAGAAAGGAAACAAAAAATGTCACTCGAAATACGAAGAAAATGACATGGGATATGTAGAAAATGACACTGAGATAGTAAAGATGACGTCAAGAAAACTGAGAAAATGACAAGGGAAACGGAGAAAATGATATCGGGAAAAAAGAAAATGGCGAAGTGTGCGGGAAAAATCACACGGAAAAAGCAGAAAACTACGTTTAAGTATACAATTTTATTAAAATGTTTGGAAAACTTATGCAGAAAATATTCGCTCAAGTAGTTAAAAAACACGTTCCTCAATTTTTGCATTAAGTTATCTTCTATTTGTAAGTTTGTTCCTAATCGCAAGTTACCTACTACTTACAAATTAACTAATCAGTGAAAGCTCTGTTCTTGTAGAATTACGTTTGCTGCAAGAAATTTGCAATTTGATTTTTGCGTTATATTCAGGCTTTTTTGAAGGGGGAAGGAGGGAAGAGAGGTGTGATAACATTTTTTATACTTACTAGAAGTAAGTGTTTCCAATGAAGGAAACGAAGCATTGCTGAATGAAGGAAAGGCATGGAACCGCAAGCCCTTTCCGCAAAACCTCCTTCCATTTTTGAATCACGCGCATGTACCTCTCTGCAGAGGTTGTGGAGAACACGCCGCAGGCGAAGATTTTGCAAAAAATAATCAGAAATTAAGAAATTTAGCTCATATTTCTTAACAATTACTTGATGCAAAGAAGATGAATAGAAGGTTGGAGGCGAAAATATTTGAAAACATCCTAAACCATGAATTTAAGCCAATGTATGTTTGTTTGTTTGTTTGTTTGTTTATTTTGCAACATTGCAAAAGCATAGACCTACAAGTAAACGTTCAGCAAATTCATTTAAAATTCCCTGATTAAAAAAAACTGCTAAAAATACCTTGATATTAAATAGATTTTTTCCTCCTAGGTTTCAACTCCCTTATAATTCCCTCAATTCCATGATATCCAGATTGACCGTTTTATTTCCTTAAAACGCAGATTTCTCAGACGTGGCGTACAAGCTTTTTTATCTTTTTGGATCCATCCCTAACATTTCAAACACATGCAGCTCTACCCTTCCATAAGTAACTATCATATTAAGTCGTGTTTTTTCTCCAAGTTACTCTACGGAACTTAGCATCGTCGATTTGAGCTGTCATTAAAACCACTACTCTTCATAAATTCGTAATAAAAATAAATAAAAAACATCGAAACGATGAATAATGGCAGTTAAGCCCCTGGGCACATGTCGAGGGGGACGATCCATAAACGACGCAAAAAATATTCTGGACATGCCAGTTGAGAGCCCAAGGGTGCAGTTAAGGATAATTATTAAACGCCATTTTCATTGGCAAATTGAGCAGCCCGTGCGTGCAATCTCGTACGAAAGTTCTCTGAACTCCAAAGATTGGACCAGGTGGGCTCGAATGAATTCATGGGAAAACAAATGCACATTTGCATATTGTAAGACCGCAATCATGCCAATCAAATCCTCTTCCGCACTTGGCACACCTGAGCACAAAGATGGCTTAGAACGTCGACTATAAGAACCCAAGAATAAAAAGACTTCATTAACGGGCGATAAATGCAATTATTTATTATATCACATATAAGGAAGGGCAGTAGTAACACCAAGAGCGGAGCTTGGTTTAACTCACGGTTGGCAACAATGTCGATTCAAACAATTGTACAGTGACCCCACGTACATAACTTCGGGGTTCAGGCTCATTCACATTTTTTGTCGGTTTGATCAGTAAAATCGAATTCGCTCTTGTTTCGATTTTATAAAATAAAAAAGGAATGTGGACGTTTGCTTTAAATCGGGATTTATCGAATGCGGCATAATCAGCTTTATGTCAGATATCTTTTATCACAAATGCACCTACGTTGCAGTGTGCATGCAAATTATTATTTTTAAATGGCAAATACGTAAAATCACTGGCAAAGCCAGTTTTTTTATTATTTTTGAAAAACACTGATAATTTCTACTCGTTTTGTAAATAAAATTGTTCACCACACATTGTTCAACATTTTTGTCTGCTTTCTATTAAAGCAAAATAGATGAGCTACTTCACGGTTTGGTCCCAGTGATTGAAACATTAGTAAATTTTGAAGAAAAAAAAATTAGCTGCGCCCCTGAGTAAAATATTCTCGACTCAAACATTTAGAGCATTCTAAAAGAGCATAACAAAAATTAAAATCAATACGGTTTCAAATAAGAACTACAAGAGGTATTTCCATATGCTGTTGCGTAATTTTCTGGAACTTACAAAAGCTACGTGGACCTAAATTACTTAAACGTTTGAGTAAATCCAAAAAATAATTTAACAAATTTCGTGGTTTAATTATTTGAGTTGCTGCACAGCTCCATAAGGATTTCACCGAACGATTTCAGCAGAATATTCTGATAAATCCCGATTTAACTAACAAGAGAGGAGACATGCGTGTGTTTTATTCTAAACTTGTCCTCAAAGAAACCGAAAAATATCCAGTGGAATGAGCCTTTAAAATAATACATATACCCGTCAGAAAATTAAGCACATATTCATGTAATACACGCCCACATCGCATAGCATTACCACAAGAATGCTTCCTGCAACAAGTGCAAGTTTCACCTCGTGCTGTGATAAATATGCACCTGATATTTATCTGAAAATCACACCAGGTGCAGACGAGGAAGGTAACTTTACAAAAACATCGCATTTACCTGTAGTTCTTTCGTGCTAAAAATATTAGAAGAAAGTCTGAGGCTGAGCTTACACGATACAAATCTGTAAATCCTGACAGCGAAATCAACAGACGCACAATATAATGCATGGTGAGATCAACAATAGTTTAAAAGGTATATCAGACCCTAGTTGAAACTGAATTGAATCTTTTCGACAACCCTTACGCAGGTTTCAGCTGTCATCAAGTCTTGGCTAAACACGAACGCACGGGTTCTTGTAAAAAAAACAGAAAAATGCAGTAGTTTTTGAATTTCTTTTTCATGGATATCTTATTTAAAGTTGTTCAGATTTGAAAAGCAGCTGTCAGCAGTCTTTTGTACATGTATACAGCAAGAAAAAAATGTTTTGCTTTATCTGTATTTGTACAAATACAATTCAATTTGTACAATACAATTTTTAATAGAAAATGAATTAAATTAGCAGCGAAATATAAGCTTCCGGAGAAATTCTCAAAATAATTCATTCGTCAATGCTTCCTTTGAATTGCTTGCTCCATTGTGATTTAATAAAGCATCAAGTAGCATTTGTTATAAAGATAAAACTACAAAAATAACTTCTGGAGCAGGAGAAAACATTCAGAAAGGTTTATCAAAACTCCATGGGTCAGAATTGTAAGGCTCAAACAGGTTCACGTCAGTTTCAAGTAGGTACGTTGTATCCTGGTCACACTGGTGCAAATGAACATTATAGTTGACAGAATTCTGGAACACTTTGTCATAAGTTAATTTGCAGGCATTGCAAACCATGTTGGCATGTCGAAACATATCAGCTTTTCTAGTAAATGTTCTTCCCAAATTTGGCAACTGAGACATGGCTTATTTTTTTGGGACATTCTGCTTCACAGAATTCGAATTTCTAGCACAATTCGAAAATTTCGTCACACCCTCAAGAGCCACTGCCACAGTGCGACCAGACAACGCGGCAGAAACAACGAATCAATAGTCTCAAGATCTGAAATGACATCCACGTGTAAATTGAGCAGTTTCAACGGTGTCAACAAATGGTATCCCAACAAAACAACGATTCACGAACATCCAATAAAGAAGTCAGGTTTTAAACCCAGGGATGCCAACTTGTTGGTATACTGGCATTTTCACAAGACATGGTGAAAACATGCTGCAACAGGGTACGCCATTCAAGATCAGAGTGGGGTTCAAGTACGGTAGGTTTTACTGATACAGTATACCGATATATAATTTCCATCCAAAAATATGACATTTTGCCGGGTCGCTCACCGACGTAAGAAACTCGTCGATAAGCGAGGGTCTAGACAAATACGTAATTGAGGGGAACAACGGTAAGAACTCGAACCCGAGCTAATGATAACGATGTAACGCAAAATTTGTACAATCAACGATGGCGTGTAATACTACATAAAATAGACTTTGCTCTCTCCGTCATGGTAGAATTTGTGGCGCGTACCAAACATCATCTAAAAGATTATCACAATAAATAACATCCAGTCGAAAGATGGCTTTGTCCTCGATCTTGCTTGAGCTTCAAAGGTTAGGGTCCGATTGAAAAACAGTAATTGCGAGCCCCTGAAACGATAAACAAATTCAAGACATTAGCCAACTGTCATCAAGCGATTTCACAAATTGCCCTTCTCTAAACGATATTACCATTTGAAGTCTTCGCCCTCACAGGTAATGCATTATGAATGTCTTTAGTTTAATAGTTAACGTAAATGCATTTCACCTTTCCGGTGACAAATCAGAACTTACCCATTCATTACCCAACTAAAGCAATTCAGTTGAATTATCAATGGTACAGAAAGTGATTAACAATTCTGCTATTCTTACTTGCTAGGTACCCAGCCCTCATCCTAACGTATCTATGCATAACTTATAACAAAATCGCTATTCAAACCAGAGATATTTCATTTATCATTCCGAATACCCACAACGCTGCATAGATTTAGACTAAATCCTCCTCGTCATTGCTGATGAAACTCATAATTCCAATTACCACCAACCCTGTTTTTAAACAGGCTGTCTAACCAGGATATAATTACAATGCACGTCCTTTTATTACCACCAGGCTTCTTCATACGCTAGCACGCCAAGTGCAGTCTTCCTAAGCAGTCAGTGACCCCTTGTCGTCAAGCTTAGTAAACTGGGCATTCCTAAAATCATCGCACTTTTGGCAAGTTAATTTAATGCGTTTTTAGTATTATCGCGCTGATCAAGATAACTAAAACAGATCTTTTCTTACAAACATTATGCGGGCTAAATAATCTGACATACAAGAAACCTGCCGCATAGAATAAGGACCATTTCCATTTTCGGTTTTTTACACTGCTTTTCTTTGAACACTACTATCTTGAGAACCTTAAAATATGTGTCCTAAAACTGTACCAGTCTGAGAGATTCGATGTGGACAATATGAAAATCAGTCGTATGCCCTTGTTTACAAGTCAAAAAAGCAGAGTTGCGATAAAGAAGGCAATAGCACACTTAAATACATACATGTATATTATCTCTATATCATATATCTGCCCCTGCGATAAAATATCTTCATTCCAGCGTCATGTTGTCTAATAATACCGATGCAATTAGATCTGCCCCTGCGGTAAGTTGTGCGGCAAACCAGCACTGCAGGGGTATTGCGGGGAAGCGGCCAAATTCCACAAACAGGTCATTTAAAATTTCTGCTTAAAGCCCAAGCCTTATTTCTTGTAACTACCCAGGTGACAGTTATAGACAGTTCATATGAAATTAATATAAATGGATGCACGACAGAATGGGTAATGAATTTTAGGTATTCATTATTTTAAGGGCCTAATTGCACGCGCCGTGCCGTCCAGGGCAGCGCGGATTTTCTCCTGGGAATTCCAGGAATCGGAGGTACCGGTAATCTTTCCGATCCAGTTTCCAAATCTCGGTGAAAATGCGCCCCGTTAACAATAGCGATTCGATAGAGCCACTGACAGCATGTTTACTACGAACGCTGTAGATACAAGCGCCTCCTATCACAACATTGGATGAGCAGAGGACAGGAGGATCAAGGACCTACAAACAACGATAGAAATCTCACGATTTTTTGTACTAGTGATCCCATCTGCAATATGCAGGAGTCATTTATTCGAATGCTCCCTTGCAGGAAAAGGAAGTGAAACCAATGTTGAAAACACGACCGATTCATTTTTTAAATATTGCACTAGTCGATTGTGTCCAAAACATCATCATGATCTTGTTTCTTTGAAATACTCGCTTTTCTTACTACATGCCATACTGCAATATACTGCATTCCATTTTCAACGTATGGACTTATATTAACAAATACATGTATGTGGATATGCATGGACATTCAGTGTATATGGTCATATTGGTCCATTTATGGTCAATGACTGGTCTAACCATAAATGGAATAGACCATGTATGTCCATATATATGAACCACGTTTACTTTTTCCACCAGGAATGTCTTTGACACGCCTTCGTTCCACAACTTGCAAGACACGGTGTCTGTCCTCAAGGAAGAAATCCCATTAATTTCCTAGGAGTTCTTCGATTTATTCGGACACTTGAACTATTTTACTTGTTAAGCTAAGCGTGGGAAATGCCGAATTTAAATAAGATAACAGTGTGAAGTCGATGCAGGGATCGGTCTCCAAGCTCGCACATCTAGTCTGCAAGTGGAGGCATTACAAGCCTTGCCCCATCAGAGCACCGTCAGCTTTCAAAAGAATTGGCTTTATGTCTTCATGCAGTGATACAGGAACTCGAAACTCCATGTTTCTCACCAGAGCGA
>JAQIXS010006277.1:0-10997 GCA_034700785.1 Rossiulus vilnensis | reverse complement strand
ATAATAAATAAAGACGAGATTCCTCGTTCTATCTACGGTCTGCCTCCGCAGCATCCATTTCCGATAAATAACAATAACAGCGTGCATCCAGTTTGCCTATTTTTCGCGCCCTCCTATAAATTATTGGACGAGGGGGAATATCGTTCTACAGATGGTTGAGAAGTCAGATATTGATAAACGACGTCTACGATTGAAACATAAAACCACCGGCAGCGACGACTAGGAGGCCTGGAGAACAAGAAGTAGAAGAAAAATATCGCGAGAAACGGACTAAAGAAGCGAGAACAGTTTGAACAATCCTAGCGAATTATAACATGATAGTATAATTTATAAACATTTAGTTAGGCGCGTGGGAAATCAAGAGATGAACAACAAAAAAGCCCTAAAACCAACTTCCACTTCCCCTTGAACATTTATTTTTAAACTGTGCTTAATAACTTCCCCATGTATTCTCTAAAACTGAAGGTGTACAACACAGAAAATGCACGGACTAATCAACGTTTCCAGAACAACTCCATCTCAGGCCATCTCAGCTAGAGCATTTTATAAATTCAAAGAGACGGCTTAACCGACACTGCGTCATTAATTCCACATCCAATGCATACATTTAACATTTCCTATTGAAAATTGTTGACTGTGTTACAAATCAAGGGTGACCAACCTAAAAGAATTAAAGGAACTTTGTTATATAAGGTATGTAGCCACATCTGTCTAATTCGAGCAGTAGCGGTTGAATAGGCTTATTTTTATTCCATATACAATGTGTACCTATGTATACATCGCTTATGACTATACATAACATATGTATAGGCCAGAGATATGGTCATCCATATCTCAGGCCATACCTGAGATATGGATCATTAACTTTTATTAAAGCATGCACTTTATTTATATTGGCATATTATACATTTCCTTAAGTGAGGTGAGCGGTTATGAAATAGCCTTTAGTAGAAAATCGAATATTTCCCATACATAGTGTGGCCATGTATGCAGCCATTTTCTGTTTAGTTATATGAAGCCATGCATGCAATCATATATGGCCAGTTATGGCATATATAGCCCCTATATATGACGATATTTAACTTTTCCACGCCTGTTTTAACTTATCAATTATACATCAATTAAAAGTTTATTAAAGGCACCAATGTAAAGCTTTTTAGCCCTAGTCCAATCACGCTCTCGCAAATATGATAATGCCAACATTATCACTCTTTCATATGCAAATGCAACTTAAAAAGGCTGTGTTCTACGGTTCTACTAACGGATCTGCTGCATTTTAGTGGAATTTTACGTTGTGTGGTGCTTTCGTTGAAATCACGATCACGTCAAATGATAATATTAATAACGCACGTTTTTATGCCAAACGAAGAGAGGATTTATGCTACGGCGCTGCGCCAACTCTGACTCATCCCCATTGTCCACGAGTGGGCAGTTCACGTAGCGGTTGCCATGGCGACGATGTTTGTGTTCCGTTGGAAAAAGCCCGCCAGCGCATTTTTCGGAGGAAAAATTTTGGTCGGCACAAACGCAACTGATGGATATTGACGCCGTGGCGCTGACTAATTCGGAAATGACATAAGAATGGCTAAAAAATAAAAAAGCCACTATTTCTATCACTAAAAATTCGTTGACTCAGGGTACCAAAGTCCTATTGTGTTCCAGCCCCACGAGAATTGTACATTACGTCTGTGTGACAATGTTTGGAAAGTACATCATCAACAATGTCAAGAGTAAAGCAATTTAAAAAAAAAACGACATTTCACGGTCATGTTCGTAAGCTAGACTGACATACTATAAACCACGTCATGTCTTCTCCTTTTCTTAAGGATAAGCCAAAAGATTGCCACCCATGCAAAACAAAAGAAAACGAGAAAAAAAAACTTATTATAATTAGTAAATTACTTTTTTCTAATTGGTCGTCCATTAGGGTCTGTATTATGTTAAATAGTTCGGATATGTCTTGTTATACATTATGCACCCCTTTTCGGAGATTTCGTTGAGAAGAAAGGCTCGTTTCGGAAATCGTACCTCAGAGCCTAGCGACCGACCAATCCTACACTGGGGAAAATAGATTGAGCAATTATAATAGGCATTTGGCATCCTAATGGCCGGTCTTACGCTAGTCAAAAGCCTATCAATCATGATCACCAATCAAATCATGACGTCATTTTGCGTGGAAATAACGGCGCTAAAATGATGTCATCAGAACGAGTTGCGCAAGCTGTTTGGACTAGCTGGAGTATTTGTCGAAATGATAATTTTCGCAAATGCCATCAGTGAACAGGAAACTTGTCGACGGAATTTCTGTTCCGCTAAAGGGAGAAGCGTCGTTGACTGCATGCATTCGAATTACTGCTGAAGAAATAATTAATCGTCGTGGCCAAATCAGCGTTTCAAATCGGCTTAACGGCTCCCCTGGCGCCATTAGGAACAAATGAAATTAATAATCGGCATGTTAACTGTTTCCACTAGCGATAGCATCGTGCCATGTGTTAGCGCTGAGAGCGTTAGCCATTTCGCGATTTATTGTCGCACAATATAGACATCTTTGTTTACAGTCCTGACGTCACTGACGGACTGGCATCATAGTATGTGTACGACACGTCGTTATTGCACGTCACTAGCATTCGAGAAATCATTCCTGGAACATCTCTCATTTTTATTTATAGACCCAATTTACTTTATTTAATTGAAATAGTTTTTGTGAGATTTTAAAATATCAAGCCTCATTAATGTATCAGGCATTCACAAAATACGCTATTTCTGAAAAAACTCAGTTTTCAACTCAACTCACAATGTCAGTACACTTCTCTCGGCAATGGTAGGTTGTGTAGTCTATCAAACTAAACTATACGGCAATTACCACCTTATTATTAACCAATCATTCATTCCAATTAATAGCAAGTCGTTTTGTTAAATAAATATCAAAAGTAACTTGGTGCAACAACTGAAACATGGCTTAGATGATGGACAAATTACATTGGTGGATACCGATTTATTCGACATTCCAACAGGGGTTATTTAATCTGGTGTTCATAATCGGCAACTGGAACCTGGTAAGTCACTGCTTATTATAAGGTCAAACACAACGCTAAGGAAGTATCAGCCATTTTGTAGATTTTAATTCCAAGAACGATCATCATATTGAAAGTTTAAAAAAAGTCAAATGTTGGACATGCTGGATGACAAAACAGACCATTCAGTATAAAAAAGCACATTTAAATATAATTGCAACGATCATGGTCCTGCATGTAAGTTCCAATGTCTTCGCTGATTACAGGGTAATCATTTTCAAAATCCGATGATTTCATGGGGATGTTTTTAGGGTAAGCCAGAAGCAATGCAGTTCCACGGCCCTTTTTTTTCTGTCAACCAAAGAAGAAGAACAACTACCCCCTCTCCCAACCTCAGAAACGGATTATTGATTCTGGACTGCATATCAACCTGTACAAAAAGTGTATCCACCCCTAAGCGAGTGGCACCCGCGTGCGTTAGGTCATAGGTCAGAAAAATGGAGGCGTGGTTGAAGGGAAAAAATGGCAATTAGCGTAAGTCAACTCCTAAGTTAGCTTGCGTGTTCTGGGGAGGAGTTTACCGTGAAGAAAGAAGTAAACTGGCGAAATTAGAAACAAAGAGAGTGGGAGGAGTCGGGGAGGCAAAATGGCCGCCAAAGTCACGCACGTTGAAATGTCGCCACGTCGACGACACTTTCACGCAGCATCGGCCACATTAAAAAGGAACTTAAATAGCCAATTAGATTAGTAATTTCATTGCGCAGCGAAATTGCCGTCGAAGTGCCAAAAACGACGTTGGTGCCACGCGAAATAGGATCGAGCCGTGACGACGCTAGCGGACAAATTGGATTCAAGATAAGAATCCAGAATAAACAGTCAAAAGTTTAATTTTTTTCATAAGCTTTATAATATAAATGATCTAGAAATTATTAAATATCAAATCCGAAATTAAACGTTATATACTTGTTGAAGTTATCAAGAATTATTTTGGAAATTTACTGATTTTCACTTAGACGACCAAAACAATGGCTACGTGATTTAGTTCAATTATTTAATCAATTAATAAAATAAAAGGATTTAAAGTCGCTTTACTGATTATAAACTTAATTGTAAACACTTCATTTGGCTTTTATAATAAAAACTAAAATGTTATTGTCCAGCTATTAGATCAACATCAAAAAAGAATAATCCATATGCTTTTTAAACGACTTGCAAGCTCTATTTAGCTAAACTGTAGTCATTGACTTTTCAGAAACAAATGGGTTAAATGACCTGTAGACACCCTGATAATAAAAATTTTGCCTCGAATTATAATAATTATCAATGACTTTAGGAGCGTCCCAATCAAGTGCCATCAAATTCCACCAATCCTTACCATCATTAACAATAACGGCATACACGGTAAAACAAAAATGCTGATTGCGATTAATTCGCCAGCATTTCTGCATATTGTTGTCAAGTAATCACGACGACAACATTCAGTAGATGCAAACTATCAACAGTTTCTATTTGCGACAGTTCATTATTTTCGTAGCCTTAGCAACGTGCACTATTTCTGCGAAAGAGCTAAGGATGTGCAAAAAAGCGAATCTAGTAATCAAAACAAAAAAGCAAGAGTAAAATAATGAGACGTTGCTTTTTCAAAACAGCTGTATACAGTATATCCATCCACTCTCCTGGTGGTGCTTGCATTAGAGAAGCATTTAATGTTTTCACTGCAGTTACTGAAGAGACATGAAATAAATTTAATTATTCGCATAAGTCGGCTCTATAATCGAGCATCCAATTTTGATGCACGCAATAATTGCAAACAGATAAGAAAAGAAAAAAACAAGATGTTTCCAGATATCAAACTGAAGACCCTCAAGAATAATTAGAATTCCAACAACAGAAAAAGACTAAAACAGTGCAGGAATGAAAAGAAAATTAGATTTAAACAATTGAGTAACCAATGCCATCATATGTAATAGTTCATTTTTTTAAACATGGTGTAGAAAGAAATTTCAAGGCTACAACAAATTAAATGTCTATAAGTTTATTTGCGTCGCAATTTCCAATTGAGTTACGTGTAACTAATTTTAAAACTTGAATTACGTTTTTGATTAGCTATAAACAGTCGTTTCACACAAAATTCACACAAATGTTTCAAGTGCTACAAAGCTAATGCTGTTAGCATGTAATATTGGAGTACATTTTGAAACAAGTTACTTATAAATCAATGAGGTAGATTTTATTTTGAATTGATTTTTAAATAATTGTTTCAAGAGGTAAAATGATTAAATGCCTACTAACATATGGTATTTCGACACATTTCAACAACATTATGTACATAAGAACAAGACTCGTTTTTATTTGGTTGTAAACAGTCACAATCTTAATCAGAACAACATTTTTTTATATTTTTATGTAGGTAAATATGGCATTATACCGTTTAAGGTAATTTCGTATATCCCTAAACTGACTAGTAATTAAACCACTTTAACCATAGTCACGGTTGCCAATGACTAATGCAAATTCAATGCCATTTCAATAAATGCAATTATTTAATTATGATAAATGTCCCTTCGAATGTGGCGTACGTAACCACTGTTGTCAGAACTCATCTTTACAAGGAATCAACCTGAGCCAGATAGGAACAAAACTGACTTCAAGATAATTACTGGTCCAGATCTGCTTAACTACCTTAACAGTAAATGGAGCCTAGTTTGCCGATTGCGTTGTGACGACAATTTCAATAAAAATGACGGAGGCCAAAGCATGCTTCCACTTCCTGACAATTAAATCCTGGCATAAATTTGCAGAGATGCTAGTAAACAAAATTCATTTTTTCCTGCCAGCTAGACGCGGCCATAAAAGGCACAAAACGTATCAATTTATTATTCCGAAATGGGATCGTAAAAAATCATTTTACGGCGCTCGGGTTAAAGAGCGGTGGGAGGAAAAGAAATAAAAAAAAATCAAACGCGGAGACATAAAATGATAATGATACGACATTATGATAAAATGGAGAGAAGAGCACGAAAAAATGCTCTTATTTTTTACGCAACTTTCCTTCAAATCATTAGACACTGATGTAGGCCTATCGGGAAATCGATTCGAGTTGTCAAAAGACGAGCATTACAGTTATTAACGCAATTATTATTTGAAACAAACACAATAATTTGCATTTCATAGAGCGCCGCGTTAAGCCCTCTACACCAATTAAGAGTTGATCCGAGAACGTGCATTCTACGCAGCCGCCTTATCATACACGTACTTAAGGCGTTGGTCCATTGCACCAATGACGATTAGGACATAATCAGTCAACTTTACTGATTTAATAAAACTCTGGCTACATCGTGAAATAGAACAGGAATCATGACATGAATCCCCGAGTTATTCACTCGGTGATGGTCATAAAGGTTGTCCGAGGCTGGAGGGAGGATGGGTTACAAAATCGGACAACAAGGGATAATAGGGGTAAGCTTTTTTATTAATAATTACTTGTTAAAAATATTCAACATAGTACGTTATTTCTCAGTCATGTTTCATACCACTCTGTTAACTATAACATTCCCAAATGACGTTATCTTTGATATTTTTTATCCTGAATTAACGATCTGTTAATCATAACTCAAATGCCCTTAAATAGAAGGCAAATGATGTGGAATTGCTATATTATTTTTTATCTAATATTGCAAACATTTTGACTTGCCGGTGTCACAAAAGAAATTATTTAAAAAACATTAAAATTATAAAAATGTTTCAAAATATCACATGCAACTACAGTTTTATAAAACGTATACAGTATGTTTGAACAAATTCATCTATTAAATTCGTGCAACAAAATGCAAGCAGTGCAATTCGATAAAATTAAGGAAAGTTTATGAACATGATTTAACAGATAATGCTATTCCTTACGGGTTTTTTTTTTTTAAAAAAAAAGGGTGTTTTTTATTTTTATTTGAAGGGGTACTGACGGAAAACGTGTTGAAAGTGCTGATTGAAAGCTTTTTATACGGATTAGGAATTCGACCTTAAAACCCTAGCTCTGCTGTAATCAGAGCGAGACAGCGACTAGCTCGACGACAGAGGTCGTGATTGCTGGACGAGTCACGACATGATTTTGGATCGGGAAGATAGGTCCACGAAAGGGCGTGGTCGCGACGATTACCCCTATGCCGATAAGTTGGGTGTCTTTCGGTTAAATCCCAGTTAATTGGCGGTTAATGACAGACAATTCTCCGTGTGACACTGCTCCAGTCAGTCGCGCAAAAATCACTCCACGCAGCAGCAGCGGCTCTAATGAAGGTGTTAATCCAATTATGCTTTAAGTGGTGCCAATAAATCCTGACAGGAGCCCAACGGCAGCCCGATCGATTTCGGTCACCGTCAAACGCCAGGAACGTCACGACCAAACGGAAGACCTGGGGTAAAAATGGCGGGTTTTTACATGCAAAATGGACCCGTGCAACTCGTTTCCACTGGCAAATTAATGAGACTTTTATAAAATCGCCGTCAACCATTTTTATCAAGAGTAATTGAATTTTCAAGGACCTCCCAGCTTTTAACGACTTACTACACACGGCATTTTGAAGCATCATCAACAAAGTTGGGATTTTAAGAAAACGATGTTTTATTTTAAAATGGAAACATTCTGCTGTCTGATATGAAAATGCTGATATTACCACCTTTGGAAATTTCTTTGAGGAAAATGTGAAGTGACAAATTCAAATAAAAGATAGAGCATTTTTCTGAGATTTGTCCAGAGATATGAGCATTATCTGAATCATGAATTTCAACTCCAATTTGTTTTATCTTTAGAGAAACGATCTAATTTCAAATTCCTGTTTCAGAAGAAATTGCAAATGTTCAACAAATCTTTTCCCTCAGGAGGAATACGCGAATGCAAAAATATTCGTACTTGACATGTTATTAATATTTTTATACCTATAGTTAATGATATCATTTGGGAACATATTTGTTAACAGGTCGTTAAAGCAAGAACATGTACATACCAGTACATGCAGGACTGATAAATAACAAATATTTACTTTAAATTATATATGCACGACGCTATATGAGACGAGATTATGTCCATTCCACAAACAAAATTACTTAAAAGGACATTACTGTACTTTAACAATAACGCAATTAAGGATGTTAATGTACTGTTTAGGTCGGTGTGACACCATTATTGACATATTGACTTTGGCCCATAACCAAAGTAAATGCAAATATGTTAATTGCTCAATTTTCAAAATTAAATTATCAAATACTGTGTTTCTATTTGGGGCAGCCGATCTTTAGTCCATGATTTTTCAATTTTTGTGAACCTCCCAACATCTGAACACCGCAGGAAAATCTCCAAATGATTTAATACCAATTTTATGAAACTTATCGTGAAAATACTACCTTGAGCATATAGCAGTTGGAATTCATCGAGCCCTTTGGACCAGACTCGAGTCGTTGCCAGGGTGATACCCAGCCGAACAACCGCGCTGGAGGGTGAGGTCTTCTCTAGCCCCTCCCCCACTAATTCCATTTTCTGCCTAATGAAAATGCAATTTGATAGCGAGGCGATCCCTCACGACCAACGTAACGAAATTTGGCGACAAAAGCCACAGACGTCCTAGGAGGTGGAGGAGGTGGGTTCGAGGGGTTATGGGTTGCAATTCGTCGCCTTTTGTCAGCGTTAACACGTGACAAAGTGCCAAGAGCCCCCAAAAAAACTGACCAATGGCAGTCGCGAGAAATTCGAGGGAAACAAACCCGAGCGAGCACTCGAGCGCCCCCTTTGTTCCCTCGCGGAAAGGCTAACCGAAAACCCGGAGCAACTGAGTACTTTAATTATGAATGCCGCCGTAACCATGGCAACGGGTCTGGGTAAACATCGAGCTGCAGTCTTACCACAGAGAGGAGAAACATGGTGCTGAAAGATACCCAGCCACGGCCAGCTCTGGTCATCCAACCCAGAAAAGAGAAAAATGGAAAAGTTCCCCATCGCATGAGTCACTTGGCTGGAGGAGATATCACGCAGGAGGGGGCTCAAAAACATGGCAAAAATGAGGAAATTGGAAGAAAAAAGGGGGTTGAGGACCAACACTCGTGAAATTAAATAAATGAAGAGCACACATCGAGCGGCCCAATGTGCGAACAAACATGGCTGCAGTTTGTGCAAAGGGAATATCCCCGTCCAGTGTTGTCTTAGCTGTAGGGACCTCCCCTGTCCCCTTACCCTATGAGAACAAGTACCTCCCTGATCCAATTCCCTAGTACCCTGAGCACACCAGACGAGGAGCTAGTTTGGGAACGTAGAAAAGTTGTGAAACG
The DNA here is from genome assembly GCA_034700785.1 of Rossiulus vilnensis. Classification (NCBI taxonomy): domain Eukaryota; kingdom Metazoa; phylum Arthropoda; class Diplopoda; order Julida; family Julidae; genus Rossiulus; species Rossiulus vilnensis. Next base: position 1,671 of record JAQIXS010006277.1, on the reverse strand, counting down.
AGTTTACCAACGCTGACAAAAAGAGAGGTGGGCACACCTCATCCACGTTATGTGCAGTGCATCATGTGAGATGTCGTATTTATACCGGGTGTCCACTGCACTGCCAGTTTTCTTTATGATTTCAATAAATGTTTTCAATACCTTTGTGAGTCATGTATAATCGCACTGAAGTTTTTATAACTTATTCTAAATTTGTAATTTCCCTTACGTAAAGATTTTGAATTAAACAGATTCTTCCTTCCCCCATCCCCCTTCCTACCACATGGCATTAATATGCTGACTGTAGTATTCTTGATAGAATAGAACAATGTACTGTATATCAAAAATGAAAACCCTCAAGTTTCGAATTTCTTCAGTCTGGCATTGCAAATGGTGTTGCAATTCGATTAATGTTTGATAGACGATTAGCAAGCCACACAAGCGATGTAGTGAAAATATATTGTAGAAGCTTAGTTTTTATCGTCTTACTTGTTGATTACTCGCATATCGATTAATTCTCCATTAGCTGTTTTGTAATAGGTTCTGATATCTATGTACGCGTATAGACTTCTAAATTCCTAATGGCCTCTGCCTTCGAGCGCCGTTTTAATGGGCGTTAAATAGCGGTCATTAACGATAGATTATAATGCCTCTCCTCCACTTCTCCCGTCCGCTAGAAAATCAACAGGAAATGATTGCTTCAATGACCACCGCATTGACAGCAGTTCTGAAATATTGATGTTGATAAAATGTTGGCATTCTAACAGCTTAAAGTTCAGACATGCGCTTGTCTATCAGAAATGGCTATCGCATACAAAGTGGCTGCAGGATGAGGCACTGCAAAATCAAGGCCTTTTTTAAAGACCTCAAACCATAAGTTACTGACAGCATAACAACTTTAAAACAAAGTTATCAGTTCCAGAAAACAATAATTTGTAAAATACATTGGAACAGTTGCGTGTATAACAGTCGAAGCCGATATAAATCAAATAGCACTTTCCTCAACGAAAAACGAAAGACCAAAGTCATAACTCTATTGTTAAAATAATGACATTGTAAGTACCTTAGTTACCTAAATTTTATACCTAAGTGATCTATAAGTAATGGGCGATGCAGACGACACTTATGGATGGGCCTTGATGATCGTTCTCGTGCATTTAGCACCGAATGAAAATCGCGTATGTTTATAAAACTATTTTCACGCCATATTGGACACCAACGCAAAGTGGCAGAAGCGCCTTAATAAATGAATTCATTATTCCTGGAATGGCTAGTTACACGGGTCGTTAATCTCACTAGAAACAACACGTGACAAGAGCGCATTTACAACAATTACATGAAATGAAATTCTCGCCCGAAAAATATGACAGCGGCGCTCTACCCCACGGCTTCGTTCGCGTTTCCAGAAAAAGCCATACAGAGATCAAAGTAATGATACAGGACGAAGGTGGGCCATAAGAAGAGGGGTCAGAGTCATAATCAGGGCTGGAGAAGAAGAATTAATAGCGCCATCTCGCGTTGCCATTTTCATTAAGGAGAAAGTGGTCGTTAAAAGTCAGAGAGGCAAATGCGTGCGAGTCAGCGAATCAGAAGAAAAGTTGGGAGGGGGAGAGAATGGAAGTTCTTAGGGGATGTTGCGGGGGTACGAGAGGCCAAGAAGTAGAGGGAGTGGAAGAGGAGGGTCTTGTGCTA
>JAQIXS010006276.1:0-10997 GCA_034700785.1 Rossiulus vilnensis | reverse complement strand
GAATTTTGGAACACAAAAAATGTTCTCAGCATAAACACTTCGAACTCCATATCAATTCTTCCCTATGTACATGTCCTTTAATCCCAATTTGCCCAAGCCTCAGATGCTTTCAGTAGTCTCTGCACAGTATGACGACATAAGCGCATCGAACCAATTACTAGCATGTGCCACTCTGCGGCTATCCGCTGCGGGCGTTACATGGGCGTGAAAGTACATCCCTGCATGCGTTCAACCCAGCGCACAAGCTCTTGCAGAACGCTTGCTAACCGTGCTTTAATTTTAAGCGTTTATGTAACTTATGGTAGCTTGAAATAATCGCGCATGACGTATTCCTTTGTGCGATTTCAATAAATTCTTGCAAATCCCGCATGTGTGTTTCGAACGCTGAGCCCTCCGTGATTTGGGTGGCCAGAGAACGCCATGTGTTCAAGTTTGGAACAGATACGGCGTTCACGCACCCACTCAACGTGTTTAGCATGCGCGTCCTGCCCGAGTCAAACTCGCCTAAACAACGTCCATTACGATTTCAGTGAGGCCATTTGCCAGACACCATGCAGACAGGTTTTCCACACGTCTCATTGCCGTAATGATAAACACTGCATGTGTATATACCGATACCGTATATAATATATTCATTCAGCAAACACTATTCAATGTTTAATGAAGCTGAATATGTTTATCCAATGATTATCTTTGTATGCCAGAACACACAGCAATCGCATTTCGAACACTCATCTAAACAAGTTTGCGCCTATTTGCGCCCGTTAACTCTCCCACTTCTCGTTCGGTGCACTAACCAGCGCAACGTGTCGAGTAATTAAACGCTTCAATTTGGACTAAACACGATTGCTCATATTAGGAGTCTGGCACTTGGCCTTTGCTCGATTATTTGCTCGCCAGTTTCGTGCAACGCTTCAACTTGGCGACGCTTCAGAACGGCTCCTTTAAACCGTCCTTAATCCCCGATCACGTTAACTGGCGTTCGCGCAATCGGCCATCAGCGTTACACGGATTTTCACCCGCCGCAATGCATGGTGAAGGGGCTTGGCGTCTTAAGCCTTACGCAATAAGCGCTAATTCGACTTAGCCTCATCAAATATTCTCAACCACTCGCACAAATACACTGTTCGTGCTGTGAACACGTTCAAATCATATGGTGTTCGATAATCGCCTGCATTCGAACGTGTTTTCGTGCACACTAGCAAATATGCAGTGGTCCATACCCACTTGAAATCGAACGTGTTCTTGAACGAACACTTTGTGGGTGCTTTAAACACGTTCAGGTTCCTGCAGATTAATTACTAGAAACGTTTATTTCTGGCATCTGAGTCACATTTCCTTAAAAAGCATGGTATTCGACGGCTTACGCGTCACTTTTCCGCCTGCACAGATGTGTAAACACGTTCTGGGCACGTTTAAAGAGTCCATACAAAAAAGCGGCGCATTTTGTCAAAATTGTTTAACTCCATTCGCCGTGCATATGCTTGATATATACCATAAATATGTACGCAATATAAGCCCAGCCTTTGAATTCGGAATATAGACACCCAGTGGAACATTTACAAATTTCGCTGCTAACTCTATGCAAGGACCGAGCAATCCTCCATACTATTTGGCACTTGAGTTCTGGCATGGATTCTTCCAATGCATGTGTCGCAGGTGCAATTAAAAATTCGCGTTCACGATAATGTCAAATATTTAATCACGTGTTCCATACCTTTTTAGGAAAACAACACCATAAACTAATGTGCATGCACAACTGAAAGCATTGCATAATTTTTTAATCAATTCTCCTGCGAGCTGAAAGATTCTTGTTTGAGTTAAGACCCGTGACCATGCATGCATGCAATCCGTGCAACTCAATGCATGAATCAATTCCATGCATGGGCGCATGCGTCCACAGGCCTAAATCTCAGGAAAACATGGAGATTTCCCATGCGAGATTTCCGCAGCATTTCCAGAAATAATAAATATTCGCCACCCAACAATTTTAGACCGAAGATGGAATTTTCAGAACATCCGGTGGCCCCCACCAGCCTCGGGGGTCTCCGATGCATGGCGCATGCATGGTCCTAATGTGTCCCTAGGCCTAACCATGCATATGAATTACAATTTTGAATTTTTTCCAGATACATTTAGTAATTTGGCTCGGGGTAATAATTCCCAGCATTTTTTCCATGACTTGAGCAATCACGAAGGGAGGTTCTTAGGGCCCATGCATGCGCGAGGCCATGCATCCGTAAGCCTATCCATCAAAGGCCATAAGCGTCCATCAATCGATAAAGCTTGAGCACTGCAGCGCTTAGGCCTAGGCATCCAATGGAGCTAATCAGCCAAATCCCAGAAATTCCACGTATTTGGGGATCGAAATTAGCCGGCTAATGGCCGACGGCTGGGCGGCTGGAACGCAGGCGCCGAGCTAATCCGCTTCTTTGACGGGCAGTTAAACTTAACGCCCCGTTAAATCACTCATTATCCCGTGCTCTTCTTACATGTACTCGTAAGTCGTGCTCACGACGAATAATAATGCCTGGTTAGATCTACGATTACATTTAATCGACGCATTGTCAGCCATTAATCCCAATAATGCACTAGTTTTGTTTAATACCAGTTGCTAAACAATCCTAACTAGGCACTAGTTTTGTTTTATAAACGTTGCTAAACAATCCTAACTATGCACTAGTTTTGTTGGCTTTGTTAGTTCGTTTGTTAGTTTGTTTTTGTAGTTGCTTGTTGTTAAACAATCTTAACTAGGCGTAATAAGCATACCTAATTAAGCATTGCTTGTGCATTACTAAACAATCCTAATATGCACTAGCTTCGTTTCATAAACTAGGTAATCCTAACTAGGCAATGGTTTTATTTTATAAACGTTGCTAAACAGTCCTAACCAGGCAGTCGTTTTGTTTTATAAATGTTGCTGAACTAATCGCTAGGTTCACGTTCCGTTAATCAGTTGTTTTAACGAGCAATTAGCTACAGGAGACGTCGCGCTATTATAATGCAAACAAAAAAAACCGCAGTCTCATGAAAGTTACACGTCGATTAGCCAGTTTCACCATTCATCGTCAAACTCGCAACCACGAATCGTCTTTTGAACCATCAGTCCACTTTAACGCCTGCCATGGCATGGCGCTAACCGTTGCAATAACCAAAGATCAGTGCCGTTTAATCAAAGATTAAGCCGCGCATGCAGGATCATCGCTTAGAAACGCGGGCTTTGGGAAGCGTGGGCTCCTGGTCAGGCCAAGCTGGAGGCGCGGTGGGCGGGGACGGGGACGAATACCGCTCGGCACGCAGCAGGGGAAAATCCCCCAGGGCCCCGGATGCTTTTAGGCGCGCGCGCCGAGCAAACGCGGCATCCATTACCCATCATGCAAAGTAGTGCAACAAACGGATGCCATTACTGCGCACGGACGAAAATAGAAATCCCCACGAGAGCGCGCGAGAAAGCGCGAGACGAGAAACTAAAAGAAGCGAAGCCGGGCGCCGATCGATAAGCAGCCGACGAACGACGGCGTTCGCAAAGTTTTTCCTCCTCGCACTCCTCCCGCTGCATGGCACTTGCACCCCATGGTGTAGGAATGTAGCGCTTCCCACTATCGACGGTTTATATGCTTGATTTGGAACATGGCACCAATATACAGCACATGAATTTGAGTCATAAATTCCTATCACCTTTCTTACATGCACCCCTTGATGGAACCCGCAATGTTCCATCAAGATTGCAAAAACAATGATGCATTCCAAATGGAGAAAGAGTATAGCAATTCAAATTCATAAAAGGCACGTGACAGCCGCCAGATGAACACATCCTTTAATAATACCTTCAATTCCCCAAAAATAAAAGCTAGAATTACGTATACACAACATGCATAACAGTACTATTATTATTTTCCAACATGTTGATACACTCCATACCCAAGAACATGAAAAATCTTCTACTGGATACTGAGTTGAATTGAGCTGAATTAAACCAGCTCCGAGAAGCATTAGCTCATAGGAAGGATCTAGAGCGAGAAAGATTCTTAGAGAGCCGAATCCCCAAGAGCCACGAGAGTATATAAAGAATACTTGTAGATCCAGCAGAATCTTGGGGAATTACGTCCAGAAGAGTAATGAAGCATTGGCCAGATCTAAAAAAAGATTAACGAGGGCAGAGGTGGACCCACAAGATTCAAGGAGGTAGAGCTGGATCATTCTAGAAGACTCGTTGGAGGAACCTTGTCCATAGCAGAAGATTCACAAGGGTATAGAGCTGATCCAGAAAGATTCTCGGAGAGCCACATCCGGAAGAGTCACGAAGCATTGGCCAGGTCTAAAGAAAGACTCAAGAGGGAACAGTTAAGGATGACTGAGGGGGATGGCCATCAGGAAGATTCATGTTGGCAGAACCACATCCGGAAGATTCACAAGAGCAAAGCTACAAGTAGATCCAGAAAGACTGAATTGATCGAGGAGCTTGATTCAGTAACGGTTCGACAATAAGAGCTTCACGCCCACCAAGATTCGCCAAAGGTGAGCTTTACAAGCAACTGTCACAGGGGAGATTTCATGAGGTCAATTTTGAAAGTTTAGCTAGGGTGAAACCAACCACACCTACAAACACGTGCGTGTATATTTAGAGAAGCTCCATCTGAAAGCTTCAAGAGGAACAGGAGCCTCAGTCAGAGAGATCCTACAGATCCGTGCCGAGCGGAGCATTCGATCGGGTTCCACAGAAATTTCTCGCGTGAAGGGTTCGGAGGTCCGCCACAGCCCAAAAGGCACCCGATTGACGGGGTTCGCCCCTCACCTTTGTCCACCCCCACGCAGTCCCATTGTGGAGATCTCTGAAGAAGAAGCGCTGCAACTGACAACATCCGTGCGCGGTGGCCATTAAAGGGCGCATCTGCCTCTCGCGTGCAGGCCTCCCATTCACCAGGAAGCGTTCCGTTTAGTGGCGTTTTGATGGGCCAAATCCGTGCCCCTCCATTGTGGCCTGCGTGTCCGACAAGCGACACATAATGACGACTACGCGAGACGACTCTCGAGAGGGGATGGGAGAGACCGTGCACTCCAACCTGGCGTCCTTACATCACCACTGACATAACATCAGGGTTGAGATTTCAGCTCTGGAAACATCGCTTTAAGGGCCCTCCATAAAAGAACTCTGAAGTTGGAGAGGGAGGGGGGTTTTCCCAGAAATTCGACGGTCATGGACTAGGATTGGGTAATGATGTCAAAAATTATACCTTTCTTCTATATGCCTTTAACTTTTTTGTTATCAGCTACATGTAGCTGAACCATAATAAAAACCATATGCCAGGCATCATCATTTGTGTGTCATGGCACCATCTTCTGCATTTTTAGGACAGTTGCCTTTTCAAATGTTATGGGAACGACAAAAGCGAAATTAAAATATACTGACAAATCAAATGTGTTTTTCTTAAAAAAAAATATGCCGATGAATATATCCAGTACAGCGTAATACATGTAATTGACCGCCGTTGGCGAAATTCGAAATAAAAATAATGTGAAATTAAGGACATTCTAAAACATTTGTTTACAAATTATCAATTGAGTTATATCAATTAATGATAAAAAAGGCAAAGTTGTTCGAAAACACAAACGCGTTTTACAAATATTCATAGTCATGTGTATCATCCAGCAATTTTCATGGTCTATCCTGGTGGATAGACCAATAAAAACCAGTATAGTGATATCAGTACAACTATACCGATATGTGATAATTTTAGTAAAACGTTTACTGATATCACTAAGTACACTGATAGCAGTACACCAAAAAATCACTGTCAGTATACAGGCCTGTAGTGATATCACTATAATATTATCATAGAGATTTCCCTAAGCATACTGATGTCAGTGGTAAAAAAGCACTCAATATAGTAATATTGGTTTAGAGTCATATAGCGATCTTTTCACCAGGGTTTTTATAACGATGGACGTTTTTTTTACAAGCACTATTAAATTATATCGGATCTGACTCGCTTACATTGCCCAACTTATGCAACTGTAGATCCTCAACGGCATTTTCTTTAAATGCTGTAGAACGTTTTCTTTGCAACGAATCGCGTTCATCAGCTCTTGACTGTAAAGTGCGCAGGCATTTTCAACCTTGTTGCATTTTCAACCAAATGTTGAAATCCAGAATCGATATCTCCAACTCCGTTCATTACACCAAAACCTCGCATCATTCGAACAATGTCCCCTGGGTTCGAAACATCACTTGGGAGTTGAGACACGAGTATATAGTCGGCAAGCAAAGCATGCTGGTCGAAAAAGTGCTTGAAAAGCGATAGTTACTTATCGCAATTTCAAGCACTTCCACACCGTTTAAACCAGAAGATAGTGGCGATACAAAAGTGATTGAGGGGGCGATACGCAGATACCAATCTGTTAATTCGTGTTCCGCTGATACCATTTGAAACAATACAACGTTGGCATACATGAACCGAAACAAGCAAGCCACAGACCAGAAATAGATGCACGTGTCCTGGACAGGTCAAGGTGCCACGGACACGACAACTGACCAGGCAGATGTTTTATGACGACCACGCCGCTAGGGTCCGCCACCTTTAATTGCCGCTCCGCAGCGTTGCAGCCCAAACAATGGCGTGCCTTTTTTTCGGTGCCTTTCACGAGACGCACGTGCGCTGCGCTTTCTCCTTGCCGCCGCACTTCACGCCATCTGCTTCCTGTTGCGTGCACGCGTGCGCGTGGCGCGCGCTTCGCATCCGGTGCATTGTGTTCCGCTTTGGCTATTGATGGTCATTTCGCTCAGTTTCGGATTGTTCGTCTTTCCTCGCTCCCTTTCCGGGTCAAAACGACGTCATTTTTGTCCAAATTTAATCAACTTAAAGAGGACTGTCTTCTGAAAGTTAATATATATTCTCTTGAATTGGCATGGCCATATATGGGGTTATATCTGCCAAGAATGAGTATCTGTGAACCGTATCTAATCACGCATATGGCCTTTAAACTGACATCGCCATGCATGCTAAACTTTACATAGAGCCATATACGGTGACATACTTGGCAATATATTTCAAATAATATTACATGACTTAAATTCTTAAATAACCAAATATGGCGCCATATTCCTTAAAACAATTAGAATAACTAATAATTGATAAACAGGTTAACCCACTGCATGGTGACTAAATTAAATGTAAAAACGTATGGATTTATGGACTTAAGTAAACTATACGGGCATATATGGATGAATATGGATTTCATGGATTTAAACAAACAGCATTTGAACAGACATGTGTGGACTTACATGGATTATGCGGACTTGGATAAACAGTATACGAAGGACATAAATGTATAAGGCCATATAGGTGCATTTGTGGCCAGTTTTTGATTTAACCATGTAGGCCATGGACTAAGCCCATATTTCAGGCCCACCAAAATCCAGGAGTTTCCATGACCCTCACGACCAGAGTCTCCCGCGCCATCGCAACGGCTCCGGCCAATGGGAGCGCGGCTTCGGCTGTGGGGGGAGGGGAAATCCCCTTCCCAGCTCGCTCAATCTCGCTGCGTCCCTCGCCTGCATTTTCGAGTGATTGAACAGCGCATTGAATAACCATTGACTCGCACTAAAATATGCATGCGATGCGGAGTATGTCAACAGCGCCCCCTTCAGCCCCCCCCCCTCAAATATCCGCTCCAGACGAAAACATCTATAGGCCATTTACGTAAAACTGCGTCCTCCGCTCCCCCCGCCCCCTCGCGTCTTGTTTGCGTTTCTCCAATTCAATTATTCCAGCTTTTATCGGTTATGCATTCGCCAAGATTCCTTTTTCCATACCCCGCCCTGCGCGCCACATAATCAATGGCCGGCTCGCAGGGCGCGTGCGCACAACGCAGCGTCGACAAAACCGACGTTTCACTGGAAAACGTACGGTAGGTCGTTTTCATCTTAAGGTGACGTTCACAATGCTGCCCCCTGTGAGTTCCTGCAGTCAACTTCACAATCCTCGAGTGTCTTTAGACACCCTTATGGTTTCCCGTAATTTGTCGATGACCATTAAAAGTTCCTTTGCGTTTATTTTGAGAATATCAATAGCCATTTTCATTTTATAGGAATCGCTGACATCAGAACGTATTCAAGATGTTCAAGAGAACGTGAATGCTTCATTGTTAAAGACAAGACAAGACAAAGCACTAAGCACTAAGGGGGTATGCCCCTTCTGGCTGTAATTCTTATCGTTTTTTCGTTATTTATCGTATAATACAAATCGTTGATTCGGTAAAGACATATGTAAGAATATCATTCATTATTAAAAAATGTTATAGATTTGCATTCGGAAATTAGGGAATATTGCTCACGTCCAAAACTGGTCATCGGGGTTTATGAACAGTAGAAGATCGACATACTTTCAGATATATTATCAGGATATTTCAGCTAATGTACCTTTCAAGAGGATATCATTCATTAGGTTAGAATATTTTGAGATGCTACATCTCACCCCATGTACCCGCTAGGTGGCAGCACCATGGGCAATGTATAACTAAATAACGTCATCCAGTCATTCACTGAATATCAATGTATGTATACATATTTGACACGTGACAGCTGAGAGCACATCTGCGAAAGCAGCAAATTTCATAACTACTTGAAAATCATTCAAGACCCACACATTTTAATTTAAATGTATACTCATTTTATACACATGTACTGCATAAAGACTGATTGAAATATTTTATCTTGTAGATACAATTTAGCAATTAAGGTATCTAATTCGAAATGGGCACTTTTTAAAAAAATAATCCGTCGAAATAAAAGCCAACAAAAATGTCGCAGGATATGCACGCAAAATGCAGAATGTTAGCCTCCAACTTACTGGTAACGTCACAAGCGGTGAATGACAACGCACAATTTCTATTTTTGGGGGAACAATTAAGACGATAGCATCGGTGACATCAACGAATAGTTTCTCGCATCCCACGCGATCTCGAATATATTTACATCCACCAGTTAATTTTGGTAGCGGCATGAGCGATGCAAATGAGCCCAATTTCCCCGCAAACTTGCGAGTTTTCATCGGAAATTCGACATTTCCCACAAACAAGTTTTAAACAAAAACACCGCTTGCTTACCCTTCTGCTCTACCCCAAACAGTTTTCGGATAACTATATGTCCCACCCCCCCATATGCATGCGATGAACTTCGATTTCCCCATTTCTAGTTAAAGGTTTAAACGAGCCAAGAAACCCTTCCCTTATTAAACCTACCCATCCAAAGTAGTTTCTGAACCGCACATGCGCCTCGATTAATAAACTCAATTCCATGCTAGTGTGAAACGGTTTGGAGGGAATGTTGGTTGCTCCGCGTGGGGGCTTAGCGTCAAACGAATGGCCAATTAACGCCAGGATATTAATTGCGATCACGGCATTAATTAAAACTCTGCTAGGTGTACATGTGCACGTATACGCCAATTAGAAGGGGGTCACGTGGTGCACGGAATTGGCGGATATACTCTTCGCAAAAATACGCGAGCTGCGACTTCTGATGACGCACGTTCGGCTGGCGTTCTGCTTTTCGAGAACACGTTTCGGGCGACATCTTTACGCAGTTTCCAAATCCCGCCCTACGCCATACCCCCACAAATTGCCATGTGTCACAAAATTCCCAATTTCATTGAATTATTTATCAGAACAACTGTGTGTTATGCCCCAATGTCGTGAGTACAGAACATGTTTTCACGTAAACGTGCCTTGAACGCGTGGAGTTAATACATGTATCACATTGCGAATGCGGCACACCAAACTGTCCCGAGTATTTCACTCCATACATTACCAAACCTCCGTACCGAAAATGTTTTTTCGTTTCTTATCGTTATTTATCATGCCATTGGCGTCCCTTTTTTAAGAAACACGAGCAGCGCCATCTATGATGCTTAAAGCGCAACAGACAGCATAGAGCCTGGAGAAACTGGAGTAATATGGGCAAAAAAATGTTGAAAATGCATGTAGCTAAGCCTCATTGTTTCTAGCTAAGGGGGCGTTCATAAAAGGACGTTCTTCAGGTACAATGAAATCTGTAATTGTTTTCAATGGACACCACTGATTTTATTTTTAATCCAATTTCAAGACTAGTTAGAAAACTTCACCATAATTTTCTTAAGCAAAAGTAAATTATACGATCCTAAGCGTCATGACATTATTTTCATAAAAAATTGACGTCATTAAGCGTTGAAATTGCACAGCACCTATCGGGAAAGCCTGGAATCAGATTTTGGCCTTTTCACATTCAATGCATATTCAAACTGGCAGAATTTGTGTGCAAATAATCCATTCCCACCGAAATTAAATTCTTAATTTCCCATACGTTTCCTCGACTTTGATGATTTTCGCCAACCATTTTCCTGATGTTCATAGAATAAAATTGAAATCGTTTCCCAATTAAGGCTATTATTCTCTCATTTATTCGAAAAGTTGAAAACGTTAAAATGCTATTTCTCAAATCAGATTTCTTGCTCACAGTAGGGTGCCGAGCTGAATTGCATCGGAGCTAAATTGAAAGTTCTCGATAAGCACATCATTACTGATTGAACTACCACTCTCTACTTAGCAATTTCTGGAGAAAAAAAAATAGAATTAACTTCACAACAGTCCACTGTAGCTCTTGGCATCGAGTGTTTGGCTATTTTGCATACTATAACAGCAAAATTAAAAGTCATGGCTGAAGAAGCTGATGAAAATTCACCTGATATTTGCACTAAAATCTCTGATTTCCCTGAATTTTCCAAGCTGTTCCCACTTGCCTGACAAATTCACACTTCCAGGTTTTCCAGCTCAGTGGGAACTCTGCCCGCACGCAAAAGAAATGCATTCAAATCGAAACATGCATTTTAAATTATTGCATTGCTAAATACATGGTCTCAATCTACATGCACATACATTTCATAAATGCATTTCCTTTGCATACGGTATGGGTGCGTTATATTGACCATTAGTGTTACCTGGGACGCAGTGGGAGTTGATCACCC
>JAQIXS010006275.1:0-10998 GCA_034700785.1 Rossiulus vilnensis | reverse complement strand
TGCCTACGTTGGTAAAGTCGCTAAAATGTTGGCACCACTGATTTCTTCTCTCCATGGGATTACGGCTCTTATGTAACGCATCCACAGATAAGATTCTCGGGATTCGCCCCTTAACACCAACGCCTGATAATCCCGGGCGCGCACACACACAGCCACTTTTGTGTGAACGTAGAATAACATTTTTTTATTTTTTACCTAACTTTTGTTGACATTTTTCATCGCCATGCAGAGTTCAAACCCGATATGATAACGGTCGCGACGAGTGAACAAGTCGCCGTACTTCCGCCTCGAAAAACATTTAGGCCTAAAGACAAATTTAGACAAATTCCGTCGCTTATATTGTGCAGGTACGGTCAATGTATCGGGGATTGATTTTGGATTTTTTTTATTAATTTTATTTACTTGTTTTTATTACGTTGTATATTTATTTATTAAAAAAATGGGTAAATCAAATTAATAAATACGCAAAAAAAAGGAAATCCGATGAAGTACTCAATGCTGAAATAAGAAATATGATATACTGAAAGCACTAGTTATCGAGGGAATAATAAGTTGAATCAATTCAACCAAAGCTGTTGAAATTTTTTTGGTTGTACGGGAATTACACCCAGAAGCCCCTTTCACTAAGCCTCGAGAAATGGCCACTAAAATGCATTAGTATGCTGTTTGAAAGTATTTAAAAAGCAAAAACAAAACTAGAATAACAATAAAAACAATAACATTTAGACATTCCCTTTGCGTTTAATATTTCTAAAAAAAATGCATCGAGCACATTAAGGTTCTTATTGTAATTTCTAAAAAATTAAAAATAAGGAAAATGCATTTAAGATACATTATTTCTGGTGGCATTTTTTAAAAAAAACAACCAATATCGCCAAAAGCGTTCTCTTAATTCATAATAGTTCTAAATTGAATATGAATACGCTTATAATACATATATTTAGATGAATAGAGACATGTTAGAATCATTGTCAAAATGTTTAAATGTGATTTTGAAATTATCAAGTTCCTATTTGTTAAGGAAATGCTAGTTCAAAATTAATATTTGTGATTGATCTAGTTTTTCGAGAAATTTTCCCTAACGTTTTTACAAAAGTTACTGAATTTGCAAAGTGCCTAAAGGCATTCAGAATCCTTGAAAAGTCATTGATTGAAGCCCTTGAAAATTCGTTAAATTAGCACCAGTGCCATTCGTCCACACGCACTAATTTTGACCACTGGGCAGTAGAAAAAAAGTTATTTTACGAAACAACAGAATGCCCTTCTTGCAAAAACAATTTGTTCTTGTTATCTTAACGACTACTTAAAACCAAATTTAAAATTTCCGAACAGCAAAATGGTGCAGATACTGTAAACGCAGCATAGAAAGCGATTATTTTTTTATATTATTTTTTCATGATTCATGGAGATCTAGGCCTAAACGTATAGCACTTAAAAGCTTATCTAAACTTAAATCAGCGTTGCTCGTAAGACAAAACTGGTTACGAACTAATTACAACCAAGATACAAAATTACAGCCATTTTTTAAATTGGTGTTTTGTGTCAGGAGCTTATCTGTACGTCCATAGACCATGGGTGACTCCAGCACAAACTCTCTCTTATCAAAATTCCCATAAATCTTGTATTTGAAATGTGCGAAAAAAGTAAGCCAGCAAACACTGTAAACTTTATGATACTCCGAATTACCGATTTATTAAAAATTAAACACCGAATTTGTTAGAAAAGTAATTAAATGTTGAGCAGGTTGTTGCTGGTGGTCAAGACAGCCGTATAATTGAAATATAGAAGCCCCAAGTAGGGTTTTAAAATTTAAAACCAGGATGACAAAAGAACCACCGCCATGTTCCAAGGACAGTGCACATGGCGACAGCGAAATGGTTGATTATAATTAGTAATAAATTTTAATTTATGGTTTATTAGAATCCTCATTTGGGCGATGATTTTCTTATTTTTTTTACACCCCTCCCCGTCTAATTTTCACCTCGCGTGAAGTTGGTATTTCCTGGATGTTTTAATATACCTAATATCGGAGTAATAAAACAAGTTTTAAGAACAGTGATAAAAATCCGCCGTTTAAAAAACGATAACAAATGAAAATATTGAGCGTACTAAAATAACCCATGCATGTGAATTTTTTTAACTAACCAAAATTATTTCTATGTATTTTAATCCATAAAGTCCATTATGTGTTGCTGACTAACGTATCGATTTTAATGCACATTTAGTGGCTGTATTAAGTCCATCTGGTAGATGAATTTTTTGTTTTCTTTTTAAAGCAGAAAGGCTATGATTAAGGTCCGAATTTATTACAAAGTGCAGGTCTACATTTTTAAAAACAGATATTTTCTCTTTATAAATCAATTTTTTGCAAAAAAAAAAATCACAGCAGTTCTCGGGTGTTGCCCTCACGCCCTGTACAAATTTACCAGCCACATTTGTAACACCGAGAGCATTTTAAAGTTGAAATGGTTTCATCACCGCCGTTTATCTTTTTATCCCTTGAAACGATGGCGGGCCAAAACGGTTGCCAAAAAATTAAACTTAAGTCAGTAAATCCCTGTATTAAATCGATGCAAATTGACGTTGCTGCCAAAACAACAAACGGCCAAACCTTAAACAATTAGGCGGCTGCTACTCGATTGTTTAAATAGGCAGCAGTCGTAAATCATCAAGCGCAAATTACGATACAGATATTACTCCAGAAAACACCATGGCCGGGGCGCCCTCTACTGCAATAATTGCCAAACATCAATTACGAAAAAAGAAAAAAAACGAAATCTGATTTCGAAAAACTGAAAATGACAATCAAACCATATTTGATTCGTCCTTAACCTAGCACAACGACTGCACAAATGTCTCCTTGTGTTCACTGCAAAAAACGTATATTTGAACATGTTGAGAACGTGTTCAATAAAAAGTTTGGGCACTTCTACTCAAAACGTTTATAAAAAAAAACCCCGATATGCGAACGAAAACTGGTAAAACTAGTGCAGCGGACTTAATCACATAATTAATACCTAATTATCATGTAAGGTAAAGTAAACATTTTAAGACGAAGTGACTCATTTTCTCGAGTGTTTACTCCACCCTAATACGACTTTTTAATGCTTGTTTAAAAATACGCGTTAATGCGTTAAACCGCAAACTTTCTTAGGACATTATGCACATATTGAATTTCAACAAAATTAGTTGAGGTCGTCATGAAACACGTGTTAGGACTTTCCTGTAGGCACCTGTCCAAATCTGTCCATGCCTGACTACGTCCAGTTCATACTGATATTGCATTGAATTATGAATGTTTGGCAAACTACAAGGGCGTTCGTGATATTTCCTTCTCCTTGGAATCCCAGAAAATCTAGTAATTTTACTACCTGCTCGTGGGCGATACTGACGCACGTGCCGCAGCATGCGCCAGCGCTAGCGCCAGGGTGGCACGTGCGTTCTTATCGGCTAAATTTGGGGTTCGATGATACAAAACAGTCAGTGCACTATTGCTAAACGTGTCTTTTTCAACATAATTTCAATATCAGCGATACTACTACTACTACTGATCGTTTAGGGTTGGGTTGGGTCCAAAGCCAAAAAACCATTTCTCCATCTACGAGTGACATTCGCCACGCAAAAATTCGTTGTGCGAGCGCTTTGAACCAGGTTTTTTTTAAAATTCTAAATTGGAAAGGTTGCGAAGTTGCCTTCGAGGGGGCGTTGGCGTTTGTGTTTTTTTTTTTTTTTTTTTTTTTGCAGCACGTGCTCGTGTGTGGCAAAGGGCGTAATGCGGTGTGACCGCTGTACGGCACGAGGCGGCGCTCCCTGCCGCCCAAATTGCGATGAGGTGGTTTGGGATCCCCCTACTTGTTCCCTGGCGGGAGGCACCTCAGAAAGCGGTCAATGTGCGGTGCTAGCCATTTCTTGAAATTGTCTTTGAACTAATGAAAATTCAAATTAAATCAGTACCCTACACGATCAGTATTTCCCCTCAGTGGTCAGTAACAATGCGCTAAGGATCTGAGATGTCAGAGTACCATGATCATGGATCATGCGCATCTACATGTATTTATTCTGACTCCTTTTGAATGTTGGGTTCCGAATTTGGTCAACTGAGAACGAGTGCCACCCTGGCAGCTTCACTGGCGCAGACTACAGTCTACCCAACAAGAAAGTATACTGAGCCTAAACCACTCAGAGATTACTTGTAAGTGCTTCCAATATTGACAATCGAATATGAAATAAACCCCAGGAAACTGTCAACTTCAGTTCAATCCGTATTACCCCAAAAACACGTACGACAATATGGCCAGTAGCCTTGATAATGACAGTAATATTTGTCGTGTTATTGAAGAAAAGGTTACCACGAGTACGGTATTATTGTCCATATCCAGGATAATGACGCTCAAAATAAAAAATGGCTATTATGGAAACCGGTAAATTTCAAATCCAGCAATATCGTTTCGAAACAATCAGCAATACCGACAGTACCAGTTGATAACGACAGCATTATTTACCGTGTTGTTGAATAGCACTCTGTCACGATCAGTATTGCTGTGATCAGGATGACCAATCCAGACTCTCTAAAAACTGACGATCAGAAAGGATTCAACTTCTAACCTTCAGTATTTCCCAATTCAGCAACACGGTGTTGGTGTATTCTTCGAAAACACCAACACCGTGTTGCTGAAAGGCATCAGTATTATTGTCAGTATTCCCACTTTATTTTTCATTTTATTTTTTATTCAAGAAGGGGTTAGGCAAGTGTGAAGCCGAATTAAACGTCTCGTTTAATTCCGCCCCGGTCGTTCGTCGTTTTTGGGAACAGGACACGTGGTCATGGCACCGTAAATTCGCCACCTCAAAATAATTTTAATAAGCGTAATTATTCGGCGAGAACCCCCCACCCACCCCCACTTTAACCTCTTATGAAATTGGGGTTCCTGCGTGGCGAACTATGCATACATGGGAGCATCGGTGCGAACAGACTTTTGGTATTATTATTTTTGGGCATTTTTTTTTGTCTGTCTATCTCACCCCCTCCCTTCCACCCCACGCTCGTTGGCTCTTCAATTTACTCCCCCCTCCCCCTCCTTACCTTCTTCATGCTTTTTAGTTTCCCTAATTTTCCCAACCGGCAGCAGCACCTTTTTCCTGTTTGTTTTTGACACCCCCTCCCTCTTTTTGGGTTCAGGTGCGCTGCCATCCCCCCTTTTTGCACCTGAGTCCCCCCTCCCCATCGAGGGGGTTCGGGTTGGACCCCGTTCACCCCACACGTTTTACGCCGACCGGTCAGCAACGGTCCGAGGCAAGGGGCATCTGCTGGGCGGAAACACGCCTCGTTTGGTCTTAATTTCGCTCTTCCCATCCTCTTCCGAAAATATTTTAATTAATGGAGGGTGGAATTCCTGGGGACCGACAATTACGAAGGAAGGACTACCAAGGGGACTCTTTGTAACAAAAGTTTGCAATGTTATGGGATTAAGACGTCAATACTCAGTACTCATTTTTTGCTTCGAATACTGTAGAATACTGTAGAATCGGTCGTCCATTAGGGTCTGAGTTATATTTTATAATTTGAAAATGTTTATTTGTAAAAAAAAACCGTTATGCAACCTCCGGAGGGTTTATTGACAGCAAAAATCCGTTTTCGGAGGTTGCAAGATGTTTTTTTTTTTATAAATAAACGGGACATTTTCAAATCATAAGTATTAGCGCAGACACTAGTGGACGACTAATTCTACATGGGGAAAATATTACTTGAGCAATTACGATAAGTATTTCAAGCAAAAATATGTAATTATTATGGTTACTTTATAGGTTACTTAGTAGCGTTTTAAATCAAGTTTAGAAGAAGAAAAAAACATTTTTTAATTTCATGAGAAGTTTTTAAAAACCGAGCCCAGAAATATTGGATTCCAAGCGTATTTCGCTTAAAATGTGTTTTAGAAATATTAACAAATGTAGGGCACGATGATCGTTTTCGAGAAAACCTTCATCACCAATACCTTCAATTTAATGGAATTCATTTCAGCCATTAAAAAAGGAATTTCGATGAGAACGTCCTGGGCGATTTTTTTAAAACTATGGATCATAATCGCTGAATATCAGTGAACTTTTTTTTGCACACATAAAATCAATTACCGATCCTCTGGTAATTCCTCTCTTTGTTAGTCTCATTCTACCAATGCATCGAATCCGCCATTGTTTGAGAGTAAAATTATAGAATAATCATCGATCAAACATCGTTTTGATTTATACATGTACATGTATTTCGTTTCAATCCTACTTTGCCCACCCAGTTGTAACGAGCACGTACAGTGTACATGTAGAAATGCTTCGGAGGGTCCAGGGGGAGGGGGTCACCCATTAGTCCGCCATCTTGCTTTTTTTTTTGGACTTCCATTGTTAATGCATGCTAATGTATGCAAAAGCTCGCATGATTAATTTGCATACGCGTGACTGGAGACTCGAACCTAATAAGTCACCCGAGAAAAGAGTCGTTTTACAAGGTCTTACACAAACAATAATAAGAAAGAAAATGTCTGCCATTCGCATCCCACAAAAGGTTAACTCAAGAATCTGCATGGCGAGCAGAGGGCAGCTCGAGCGCACCAAACTACGGTTGCCAACCGAAATACAAAACCCCCATTGGCCAATCGGTGACGTCCACCGGATGGGTGCATTTTGTTGCGGGTCGTCGGTGGTCATCGCGCGCCGGATGTGCGTGACAGACGCCATATTGTCACGCCAATTTCAGGTGGTTTTTTTAACGTCATCATTTTTGTGTCGCCCTGTACCTTTGATCTTCGTTGCTAGCTAAAGATCGAAATAAGTTTTTATTTATTGCATCTATAAGCGGACCTTACATAACGATGATCAGTCATCACCATTCCATCATTACTTGTTAGCCATAGGCGATCATGTCAAATTCATATCATTACTGGCAACCATTCCGTTTGATTTGACCTTACGATGATCATTACTACACTGTATCTGCTAACGACATCACTAATGTCATGATCAATGATTGTGTAAGGACCACTTTATGGTAAATGCCCCACTTGCTGATCAATGCTGATAGTGGGTGCAGTATTGATCACGTAGATTGATGTATCAAGGCTGATTGCTGACGGTGATTCGGTAAATTTGAGGTTCCGAGCCTCAGTATGGTGTTATGACGTCAAGTAATACCGTCAGTATCCCCTCATCATTCATGTGCCTCTATTGCGCTGCTGCCAGGGTGGCACATGTGTTCTCATTGGTGGAATGTGAAGCCCAACGTTAATAAGGAGGATTCATTGGTATATTGGTATTTTTGTTACTGTCTTGTAATGGTGGTAATGGTGTAACGGTGGCTGACATCGATACGGAGTTAAAATATTGACAGTAATACTGATCGTGAAGGTCCATACGCATGTTGACCCGTACTGTCAGTATCGCGTAAAAGTACAGCTGGTTTGAGGCGTAAAACTGTTGTTTATAATCTAAGTTATGAGCATCTTGCTTTATCTCGTTCTGTTAGTACATACACTGTAGACCTTGTCACACTGCCAATCAGGGGAGGGAAGGGTTCAAGCAAAGTGAACGTCCAGATACTCTGGTGGGATATCGAAACAAATATATTGATATGTGGTGATATTTGTAAGAAATATAGTAATATCACCAAGCATACTGATATCAGTTGTCAAAAAAAAACCCCGTAGTCACACCAAAAATCATAGTAATATTAGTAGAGAATCTAATACAGATCTTTTCACCAGGGCTGGCAGTTGGGATTTCCTAGTTTTTAAACATGGAAAGAACTTATTGAAAATTTTAGTAAAAAAAAAGTAATTGAAACAAATATTAATTTAGAAATCCTACATGGATGGCTCCTTCTCGATCTTTACCTTGATTTCAGGAAGGGTGAAAATAAAATCGATTGATTTTACTACAGAATATAGTTTTAGAGGTCCATTTGGATTTTTTTCTTTTCAAGTCGAAACATACTTTACAAAATCCATTAATGAAGCTCAAGGTCCTGAGCGATGAAATAAATCCTTTATTTTTGTTTCGGTTATTAAAAAATGGCGGAGTGAAGTGTGGCCTCAGCTGCCCACCAGTTATTTATGAGCGACCCTTGGCCCACTATTCCTCAAATCGGCGAGTGTTATTAAACCGTCCCAGCCGAGTGGAGTTTTGTTTCACAGCGGCTTGTCGAACTGAGGTCATCGGTAAAGGTCGAATCTCCAGACTCTGAAAGATCGCGCCCTTTGGGCAATTGCCTGGTTAGGATTTGCATCCCATCTATTCAGAGGGTAGGCTAAGATGCCGACAAAGACGCCTAAATGTTCCGGTGTCTGCAATTTAACAGCAACAAATTATTCCCAAGAACAAATTGTCCAAAAATAATTTAAAAACAAATTGTTCCGAAGAACAAACAAACGTGAATGTTTTCCTCTGAAAATGCTCCCAAAACCAAATTCCAATAACCATCATTTGCAATTTTAAAAAAAGTTTATACATTGTACTTATACATGTAGACATTCTTAATTATACTGTACCTATGGGTATACTTAGTTTTTAGTCTGTACTAAAAAATCGTTTTACGTGGTGTCTACAGGTCATTAAAAGTCCTCAAACTCTTAAAATTCACTAGTTGAAATGTACATGTGCACATATTTGATGTACATGTAGCACATTATTTGTTAATGTGAAATCATGGACTCCTAAAAACTTTTGTAAATTGGTTTTAAACAGCGTTCACAATCAGCGATATATAATGAAATATTTTTCACTTTACATTGAGTGCTTGAAAATTTTGTGACAGTTTAAAAACGTTGAAAAATTGAATAGTTTGTTTAAAATGATGTATTTTAAAATACATTTTTTAAAACAAACTTTCCAAAGTCTATTTTTGGAAAATGGCGAAAATACTTTAAAAAAAAACAAAAAACTATTCGTCTTTTTTATAACCTTTTCAACTTTTCAAACTTTTAAAAAACGCTCAAACATCCAATTTTAAGAGAAAGATAAATGCCTTTATTATTATTATTCTGAACACTGTTTAAAACCAGTTTAAAAAATGTTTACAAAATTCCATGATTTCACATTAACAAATCCTGAACTGCTTGTATATCACAATTTTGAAAGGACGTTCAAAGGTGCTCCCTGAAACTAACAATTAGGTTTACAGCATACTGACCACTGTTTAAGACCAATTCAAAACGATAAGAAAATGTTCTCAAAAATGGTTTAACACAAAATTTAAGTAAATGGCGTTTGGAAGACCGCTGATAAAAATCGACTAAATGTTTTTTTTAAAAAATCACATTACGTTGGTTGCAACGTTTTAAAATGCTTGTTAACAATTGCACGAGTTCATGATTTGACATTACCAAATCATGTAAATTATCTTTTACCGCAATTCTGAAGGGAAGTTCCAAGGTGCTCCATAAAACCCGGAGTCAATTTACACGTAATGCATGTTTTAAAGTTCGTTAGTGTCCACTGCAGTCCCGTGGGAAATGACGTCACAATGCTCGTGATTGCGAGGACGGAAATCATCCGTGAGTCATTGTGTTTGTTTGGATTTCGGTGTGGTGTCAGGTGGTCCTAGCTTCCCGCTCGCTGGGAATGACCACTCCGTCCAGGGGTCTTGACCACGAATGCTTCAGGGAGGAGGAATTCAGAGACATTAACGAGAGGTCGCCCTGTTTTATAGTTCGTGGCATCCATTTGGAAGCGAACTATTTATTTAAATAGTCACCCTGGCGCTAATTTAGGTTCCTAAATACTTGGACGGGACGTAAATACGGCGCAGAATGCAATTTAATGTCCTTTCTTACATTAAAAAAAAATTATAATTGGGTGCTTGAAACTCCCTGGAATGTCAAACGTCAGCTACTTGGCCAACAGACAAGAGATATTTCTATGTCTACGGTCCTTGAAAAGTTACTAAATTATATAGTCTGGGTCATATATTTTTACGACTTTGACTCTTATCATAGGCCTATCCGATTTTAAATACGGTTTGAAAAATAATTTTGTCCAACTTCTTATTATTCTAACAAATGTTTATGACCAATAAAGGGTGCTTAAATTGGAAACTTCGATCGAAACGAGTTTAAAAGCAAAACTATTCTAAAAAGCATTGGTCATTTCAAGGTGCTTGAGATGCTCAATTTAAAATCCATTTGAAATTAATTTTTTTCTTTTCAATTAAAAAAAAAATTGTTGTTGAGTTGTTCTAAAAACAATGAGTTTAAACAAAAGTACATTCTACAATTCATTTATCATTTTGAAGTCCTTGGAAATTTATTAATGTTGCAATCACCAAATATTGTTGTAGACACATGGCTTAGGTTTGTTTAATTTTACGCAAAAAAAATGAATTAACGCTTTTTCTTAGCTGAGCATGAAATTATGAATCATCTTGAATCGTGAAAATGAATTTTTCCCCCTAATTTGCATTCGTTCTTTTAGTTTATCTCTACAACATAGAATATCTACACTGTACAATGTATACAGTATATAGGCCTACAAGTAGTTAGCACAAAATATACACCGTTAAATCAAAAACCAAACTAGTGCAGATGACTAATAAACTCCGCTATAAAACTGATCGAAAGACTGACTTAAAATATCGAGGCTATTTCATTTTAAAAATGAAACATAATAATAATAAAAAATCAGTCGTGCCGTATGCGGGCTTGCCGTAGCTCTTCTACGTGTCCCAAATTGCAACATTGAGGAAAAATTCTTTAAAAATTCGCATGATGTATGAAATTAGAAAGCGAGGGTGTGGTAATTTCAGGGGATATAAAATAAGGGGGAAAAAACCTCTTGCCCTACTAATTTTCCCTTTGGAGAAACGGCTGAGAAAATACCAAGAATCTCTTTTTGCCGAAGTATTTTTTGACGTTATTTTATGTTTTAAAGTTTTTTTTTAGTGCTCAGTTTTGTTGTTGTGTGTTTTAATAGCAGCTTTTTTGCCCGAGTTTCACATTCGTTCTTAAGGGGGCGAAACAG
>JAQIXS010006274.1:0-11000 GCA_034700785.1 Rossiulus vilnensis | reverse complement strand
TTTAACAATGATGTCTAAGTCGATCGCAACTGACGTAAGGAGCTTTCTCCTGAAAATGGGCTTGACCCCCCCTACCATA
Source organism: Rossiulus vilnensis (assembly GCA_034700785.1). Classification (NCBI taxonomy): domain Eukaryota; kingdom Metazoa; phylum Arthropoda; class Diplopoda; order Julida; family Julidae; genus Rossiulus; species Rossiulus vilnensis. The sequence goes on along the minus strand of JAQIXS010006274.1, from coordinate 10,921 downwards.
TGGCATTTAGTTGCTGACTGTAGGGTAATGAGTTGAATTGAAGTCGAATTTGGATTTGTCTAAATTTTAATGTTCTTCGAGTGACATTTCTTGGGGGGGGAAAAGGACACCACTCGGGTTATAAGTCGCATGCGGCGTGCTCACGGGTTTCGTTTTTCTTTTTCTTTCAAGTTCCTAACCAAGTTCTTCCCCAGCTTGCCTTTTCCGCAGTACTTCGGGTCCTGCGGCCGCGTCTACGTGGTCGAGGGCGGCATAACCCCCCTGAGAGAGTACCAGAACGAGCCCTTTCAGGTCCGCGCCAGTCTCGGCGCTCAGCTCTTGCAGATGATCGACGACTTCGTAGTAGGCGAAATTTGATCGTTTCGTATTCCACGTGGTGTTTTATTATTGTTGTTAGTATCATTTGTAATTTTCTTTCGCAAGTCCGACGAGGACTCCGAGTGGTACGTGATGTTCACCGACTTCACGTTTCACAATTTGGGAGTGAACAAGGACGGAGAGCTGGTCATGATCGACGTGGAAGACATGATTCTGATCGACAAGGCCTTCCTGAAAGACGAGCGTGAGTTACGGAAGATGTTATTCATCTTCCGGATTAATTAGTTTTTAGCCAAAAATCCAGTGAAAATGTGCCCTGATTTTTTAAAAAAAATTTTAAATTAAGAAAAGTTAAAAAAAATTATTGTTTGAAATATGTTTTAGATCTTCCGGATTATGTAATTGTTAGCTTAAAAAAATGCCTCGATTTCCTATTTGGACGTTGTTATTCATCATCCCGATTAATTTTTTAGTTAAAAATACAGCGAAAATGTGCCATGATTTTTTAAATGCTTTAAATTTTCTCGATTTCCTGTTTGAAATATGCTCCGGGTCTTCCAGGTTTGTAATTTTTAGCCAAAAAAAAAATGCCACGAATTTACTCGGTGGCCGAAAATATCGCAAACATCTCTTTATCTTTGTCAGAGAAATGCGCCGTAATGTTTTTATGTTCCTTAAAATTCCATAATTTCCCATTTGAAAAATGGGAATTATGCTAATTATGCTAAAATTTCATGTAGATATTTTTCGTTCATGTCCTAAAGTCACCCGTTGGTTTAAACTCACGGGTTTCCGACTCAAAAAAAGGGTCCGTTTCATCGCGTTGAATTTCCACATTGGATTCCCGGAAATTTTTCGAAAAACATCCTTTATTTTTCTTTGCCTATTCAGCCGCCGCGGTTGAAAAGCTGCAGAAGAACAATTCTCAGGAGCCGTGCAACGAGCAGTGCCTCCGTCTGTTCACCCAGCAGATGATGCATTCGGCCGATTCGGGAGAGTCCTGCGTCGGCATATCGCACTACGGCAGCCATCTGATGTATGCCGTCGCCTGCCAGAGGATCCTCTCCTACATGGACGACCACCGGGTGGAGAACTTCTTCAACGGGGATCCCTACAAGAAGTCTCCGCCGTCGCCATTCAAAGGTATCACCCGCCAGTCTCTCTGAAGGGGGACGCGAATCCCCCAAAATCACGTTTGTTGTTTTTTTCAGCTGAAAACGTCGTATGTGCCGTTCCCCCCGCCTGCTACTGTAACGAGGATAGAAACCGCCGAAAATTATCGGAATCTCGATCGAACCCCCTAAATGTGCGAATAACTCCCTCTTGGCCCCTGTTTTCGAACCGTTCTTGTGGACTCGGCAGCACACCTCGGTAAGGTGGACACGAATAAAAGGTCGTGCGATTTCGGCCCCCTTAAAACCACGTCCGCGTTCCCTGAAAACACGTTTCAGATGCGGGTTTTAAAACCCGGACGTAAAAATGAAGCAACGAATGACGTTAATTTTACTTTCTACAAGAAAAGAGCGTTTTCAACGTTACAACGCGCGGCACATACGGCGTTTTGGAGAAGTTTCGCACAAAATTACCGTAATCGTTTCACTGCGTTCTCCTTTGTGTTTTCGTAATGAAGACGTCGTAGGTGCGTAACGCCCGACCTTCGTTGTCGTTTAAACGAAATCAGATTGGCGTTATACGTAATCTGACGAAAATGTTTTTGTTTTTTCCCCCCCTCTCCTGAATAATCGATTTCGAGCGCTTGGTAAGTTTTGGTTTGGCACCCTTCGGTCGGTCGCGAATACGCGTTCTCACCCAGGCTTTCGTAGTTAAACGTCATCGGCGTACGACGCCTGAACTTGTTGTCTTTCGAAGGAACTCAAATTATGGTCTGTGTCAAACAAGAGTATCCAGAGCCCTAAACCAATCATGCCTTCTCTCATAAAGAAAGTCACGCCTCATTGGCGCAAGTGCCCGCCTACGAGAAGTCTGTCATGGGACAGGAATGATTAACCGCATAACAAGGCGCTCTCTTTCTATTGGTCCATTTGAATTCACTAAGATACTCTTGTTTGAACAACACCATTGTGCTATTTACACATTTTCACACGAAACTGTTTAGTTTTTCACCCCCTTTTTACCCCCTGATAAGTTGACCTTTTTTTGGGCACTTGGCGAGTCATGATTTGGCACCCTTCCTAATTGTGCGAAGGCCGCGTGATATCACGTGATTAATCGTCTTTTCTCCTTTAGGGCTTCTGCACGGTACGCCCAGCAAAGACAAAGGTGCCTTGGACGAACTGCTGCAGGAGTGCGTGCAGGAGACGGCGCCCGGAGGCAGGATCCAGGCTGCGGAGGAACTCAAGGATTACCTGTCGGAGTTCTTCAAGGACGGCGACGGAGACGACGAAGGCGAAGACGACAAGAACGACGCGGATGAGTATGAGATCAACGGAGGAGGGCAGAAGTTGTGAGTGCGGTCACCTGGCGCGCGCGCGCTTTTCACCCGTCGCTAGAGTATATTTTTAGATCGCGTAACCCCAAGAATACTCCAGGAATGTTTTTATTTTTAAGATAATCGAACGTTAAGCATCGCGACGAGGAGGTTCGGTTTTTTCACCGAGGTCTTGTTTCGGGAGCGAGGTCCCGCTTACGGAGTCCAGTGCCGGACTGCGACTGCAGACGAACGCGTGATTGATACTCGTCCCGGTGGAAAATCCGACGATTTTTCTGTGAAATTTCCAACTCGGCCGTTGGATGTCGAACCCGGAGAGAGGTCGGAATGCTCCGTGCCGAATATCTACAACATCCTCACCCAAAACAGTTTTAATTTCCAAAAAAATTCTTCTCGGATAAAATGGTTTCGTCTGTCTGACCAACGCCGCATTTTTGAAACGTTGCAAAAAAAAAGACAAATGCCAAAAGCCGATAAAATATCACGCACCGTGGACCAAATTGTCGCGAGCCTGTTTTTTCCAAAAGGGTTTCGCTTGAAAATGATGGTTACATTTGGTTAGATCAGGTTAGCACTAAAGTGCGCGCGCTCGACGGTCTTTGGAGAAAAGATGCCTATTTGCGGGTGAGAATGATTTTGATTTTATTTAATTTAAGTTTTATTCTTTTTTTAAAAGAAAATACGGTCAAATGGTCTCAATGTTGCTGTCGGCATTGACTTTGGGCTTTTTTGCGACGCTTCCGAAATAAGTCGGCGTAAAAAAAAAACCGGAACCTTCTCGTTGTTCACCACGTGGGTGAAATTGCGCGATTGTTATTTTTTTCGAGTGTATTCCCAGGGCTTGTGCTTCTCGCTAAACTACAATCCTGGCCTGGGGTAAAGGGTACAAAATAACGTCGGGTGCCGCGTCATTGCGCCTGGAGAATCGAGCCCGAAATCCAGAGCCGTCGCGGCTACGGACTGTCCGAAACTAGAAGATGCCAGGGAAAAATCGAGCGGACGAATGGAACGAAGGAGCCCGTTTTGCGATCAGTCGTTCCTGTCCCGTGACTCGTGCGCTGGAAGACGTAATCCATAAGCTGATCGTCTCCGATTGGAGCATTCTGGTTTCGAATAGAATTATCCGTGCCCTCGACCTAACCTACCGATTAATTGAGAAATATCACATATTCTTGATGGTAATATTTCTTTTTTGGTTTCGGGTGCTTCCGGTATATCGGGCGCATTGACGCGGTATCCGGACGCGTGCATCTGGCACGGTGCGGTTTCTTAGCCGGTAAGCGCGGTTGGGTTCCTCGCTTCGCCACCCGATGCTCATTCCGCGAAGGTATATACATACATACGTATGCCATCCACGCATATCCCTAGTCTTCTGATCCTCGGTTCGTTCTACACGGTTTGTGATTGGCCGATGTCGGGCTTCATCATTGTCTCGGGTTGCGGGTTGTCGGGCTCGATGCACTTTCCGAAAACTTTTAAAACTTGTGGCTCTTCAAGCTGCTGCGACTGGATCGAAATCCGTTGCCGTCTCGCACCTCCCGTATTCACTCTTAACGTAAGCGATGCGCGTTTCTCGTGCAGAAAATTTCACGATGAAAATTAGCTACGGGGAGGGGTCGTAAAGCGTCTGGCAGCCATTTTTCAAACGTTTTTTTCTTAATTTATGATGGTGATGTTGCGCGATTTATATCGTAATTGCAGGAAAAAAAGTTTTAAAAATGTTGTGAAAAATAGTGCGGGGGTAGACGGTATGCTGTGTTTTTCACAACGTTATTACCATAAATGCAGTAAAAATGCTTGAAAAATAATGTTGTGAAAATATACGGCATACTACTGTATTTTTCCTAACAGTATCATCGCAAATGCAGAAAAAAAAATGTTTAAAAAATAACGTGAAATAAATGTGAAAAATAATGAAAATATACAGCATACTGTATTTTTCACGACATTATTATCATAAATGTTTGAAAAATGTTTTGAATAATGCAGCATACAAATGTATTTTTCACGACATCATCTTAAATGCAGAAAAAATGTTTGAAAACGTTGTGAAAAATACAGTATGCGGTACATAACATGCTGAATTTTTCACGATATTATTATCATAAATGCAGAAAAAAAATGTTTGAAACATAATGGGAAAAATAATGAAAATATACAGCATACTGTATTTTTCACAACTTTATTATCATAAATGCAGAAATTTTTTGTTGGAAAAATGGCCAAGTTTGAATCGCTTATGCAGATGCCAACTCAAAAAGTTGAAAGATGCGCAAACGTATCACTGTTTTACTTCAAATATTAGCCATAAATGCAAAAAATAATAATAATATGCATCTTAGATTCTCCCAAAATTTGACCCCTTCAAACTTAGGGGGGTGCGGACTTATTTTTTCGAGTAAATACAGCTGGTGCGATATGGCGACTAAAAAACCGACTAAAAAAAATTGAAAGAATCGAGAAATGTTGGGAAAATGGAGGTCTTAGAATCTTCTACGTAGTTTTTTTAAAAAAAACTGCGGTTATTAGGGCCGTTTAGTCGGTTTTTTTTTTAAAGCACCGTTAACATTTTGCAATCCTGTACATATGTATCGAACCACTTGCGTGCCAAAAGCCGCGTTTGGCTGAGCGTTTCGTAGTTGTTTTTTTTTATTCAATCTTCGTTATATATGAACTTCCCGGTAATGGATGGTTTGGCATTTAATCCACAGCTTCGGGTTGCACCATGCACTGTAGGAGGAGCGATGATCTTGGGGCCGAGCCGGAAACTAAAAAAATCCTTTAAAATGGCATATTCAAGGAGATGGAATAGGCAGGAACGCTGTCCTCCGAATGCCGGTTGCACCAACGGAAGTTAAGCAAGACACAGGGCGAACCTCTGGTTAACTAAGGAAAAGCATCGCACCGCAGCAGGTTAGCAGTTAACCGCGGGTTGGGTTAACCCGAGGTTTGTGATGTAATGCAATTTTCCCAGAATCCCTAGCTGCAACAGGCTGTCTCCATGTTTCAGCCATACCTTTGGGTTAAAAATCCCTACGGTAAAATGGTGCAACAAGAACTTATCGACCCTTAGTTTTAACTCGTGGTTATAGGTAGACCTTTCATTTAACCTACAATGGTGCAATCGGCCCTAATCTCCCCTCCCCCCTTGAAACATGCCCTTGAATCTCCCCGTAATTGAATTGGCCTCTTCATATTTAATCAGAAAAAGTTAACGGGCTGAAATAATGCTTGACGCTTGCTAAGTCTCGAGAAGACATAATAGGGTAACGAGCTGCGTTGCGATTAACCGAATCCGACATTATGCGTTTATTTTGTAAATACTTCCCGAAAGTGCCTTGTAGATTTGCTCGATCGGTTTCACCCGAATCACGCTTTTTGCTCGGTTTTCAATTTGCCCAAGATGAAAATCCGGTTTAACAATTGTGAAAACATCCGAGGTACGAATTTCAGAACCCGAAAACGCGGGTTATTTTCCAAATTTTTTCGCGAAATAACTGCGGCGTAAATAACGCGAAACTAATTTCAGGGTCCGTGCCAAAACTTGCAAATTCACTTCCAGGATCACGACTATCCCTGACTTTTCCTGACCAGCCGATTAGAATTTCCCCGACTTTTTGGAAATACGTTCTGCAGCAAAAGAAAAGTACAAATGACACGAAAGAGGGAATATTTATTGATAACGAACGTCAATATTTTTTTATTATGAAAAAAAAAAGTAGAAAATGATGTCTTTCGGTGCTTAGAGCACCTTTCGTTGGAAATTGCCACTCAAAATTAAGTGCATTTTCGTTACTATTCTCCCTGAGTTTCCCTGACTATACAGGTCTGCACGAACCCCGTATTTCATTCTGAATTTCCCGCGTCACGTCAAACCGAATTTAATCCGGCAAATTCAACCGGCGTTGTCGCGCGATTTGAGCCGCAAGTCGTGAAAACCGACATCTAGGAAATCGAAATGTAAATTTATTGTACAAAAAGCATAGCAAACTTTTTTATATGTACGCGCATTTGGTCATCGCTTGGAGCGCGGTTTGGGCGAGGTCCGGCGGTCGAACCTGTCGAGGAATCGGTCGAACGTCAAGACGTCCCCCGGTCCGACCGAGGCGTCCATGCCGATGAAATCCGACAGGTTGTTGGTCACCGCTGTAACATTTCGTAAGAAAAAAAAAATACAAATAAAACAAACGTCCTTATTCGACCCGTTTTTTTTTCGTCTCGCAGAAACGACGATGTTCTGGGTAACCCACACTCTGTCCGGATGCACGGATAAACAGGAGGCGGCTTGAGCCATTCGCCGTCGCCGTCCCGCATGTGGGAACGATCGGACGCGAAGGATTCCAGGTATTGCGAGGCAGGTATCACCCGAAACACTCTGCAAAGAAAAGAAGTTAATTTTGAAAAGAAAAAACTTGGAGGTACGATATGGGGACATTGGTTGGCTCGAAATACTTATTATGACTGCTGGATTTATATTTCTAAACGTATTATTGGTCGTCCACTAGGGTTCCAGCTTCGGTTTACAATCTCAAAAGGTCCCGTTTATTTATAAAAACAAGAAGTCACGCGGCCTCCGAAAACGGGGATTTTCCTCTGCATGGCCTCTTGCCGCCTTCGTATTTTTTCGGCGGTTTCTTCAAATTTCCTAATTATTTTTAATAAATAAACGGGGGCCTTCTGAAATTATAAACCGAAGCTGGAACCCCGGTGGACGACCAGTTCTACATTTGCAAATATAAGTCGAGCAATCATAATAAGTGTTTCGAGCAAAAAAGATGTGCGAGTAATATTATCGCACGGCGGCCATGCTTGCGGCTCATCCTTAAAAGGTGCTATTAGCCCAATTTTCACACAAAAAAACAAAATCGGATAATGCGTTTCTCCTTTCGGGGCAGCCAAATTTTCCGACTCGGAATTTCACTCGCCTGTGATATCGAGGATTTATGTGGGAGTCGCTTTTCAGAGCACTCGTGGCGTATCGCTCGAAGTCGCAAGGAAACGGCAGAGTGGTGTCGTGGTCGTAAACGTGAAATCCACCGTCCTCTTCGGCGATGAATATTACGTGATAGTCCTACAACGCGGGAAAACGGGATGTAAGGCGACGTACCCAGTAAAAAACGATCGGCTATCATCGCGGATTCATCAGAATGAAGTAAAAAATATATCGCAATATTTTTGACTGCACTTTGATTTGACAACATGGATCGGAATCATTTTTAATAGATTTCAAATCGCTGTGAAGTCAAAAAAAATATCACATTCAGGTCGCAAATGATCAAGGATCTACATTGGGAGACCATGCGATCAAGACGGGAGGCTCAGAGCATAGGGCCTCTTTGAAAAATTCACCTTATCTCAGGTAATTGTAATTTTGGTGGAGGGATTCTATAAACGTAACCACTGAGTAGGTAGAAACTGTCATTCCAACCAGCTTGTGGAACTCCGAGAGCGCATTCGGATCCGTACTATTGGATCATTTTTCTTGCGTGCCATTCGACGTTGGAATGCTCTTCCAAAAGGACCTTTGTGCCTTAAGCTGCGTGGAATTCAATTTTGCGATGATGTCGGTGTTACACCCCATCGAGGTGGCAATCACCCAATAATATTGGGTTTGATGGATCACGCCCCTCCCCCTTCCACACGGCATATCACCCGCTGCTAATAGGGTACCGAGTTGAATTGAATTGAAAACATCGGCCAAACGCGTATACCTTGAATACGTGCGGTTTTTCGTACTGCTGCACATCGATGTGGTTGTTAAAAAACGCCTCCGCCAAGATTTCCTCCTGCAACGAAAATTTGTTCGGAGTGAAGCGTAAGAACCGCGTCGGCATTCTTCAACGAAACTGACTCGATTCGTCGACGATACACTCACGGCTGCGTTGGTCGGCGGTCGTTCGTACTCGTGGGGGGACAAGAGCAGCTGGGTCTGCCCGGGTCCCAAGAGCGGCGCCCTCTTCCGCCGCCTGTGGGTGAGCGTCATGTACGGGCTGAGCTCGTAGTCGGACTCGTTGCACATCATGGCGATGTAGTCGCCCGCCTTCGCCTCCAGGTAAAGGGCGATGAGTCCGTCCCCCACCAGGTCCTGGATCGTGTCGAACCGCTTCTCGCCCACGAAGTGTTTGCCGTCGTAATACAGTTTGAAGTTTTTCGTCACGCCTCCGAATCTGGAAACGAAATCGAGTCGGTCGGAATCTGGATCCCTCTAATAAATATTTTTCTACCAAAAACGCTGAAAAACCACGTAAAATTACGTGATCGTTCGCGAAACGGAGTGGGGAAGAATGATTTTAATATTTAAAAAAATGTAGTTTTGCGGTTAATTTTTGAAAACTACACTTGAAAGTTATAATTCGAAACCCATTAAACGGCGTGATCTTTCAGATCTGAAAAGAAATTTGGAAATTTGAAGTTATGAAATCTGGAAAGCATTATTGAAAAGTTAAAATTTAATTCTATTTTTTTTTAGAAATCCCCACATTTGATCTGAAATGCCCGTTCATATTTTTTTTATTAATGTACTTATTTCTGTCAATTCTGGCAATATTTAAAAAAATTAGTGGTTCGGGGTATTAGAATAACGGGGCATTAAGTTTCGCAGTTGATTTTTTAAAAAAACAATTACGTTTAAAACATTACGCGCGGTTTTAACAGGTTTCGAATCGTTAATTTCAAACACGGTCGGTTTTTAAATGAACCGAAAAACTTAAGGGTGTTCGAATCTGACAATAAATTTGGCTGGAATTATCAAGTTTAGAAAATTGTCATTCACAAAAACAAAAACAAACAACCTGCATTGATCTTAAAATGACCAATGATATACTGGACGTGGGTTTTCGAGTAATCAAAATAATAGAAAAAGCATTGATATTTATTTTTGTTTTTTTAAAATTCTGTAATGATTTCATCGTTTATCGATGACATTGAATCGAGAAATTTTTATGGACTCTTAACACACATTTTAATGACTGGAGCAAATTTCTGTTTTCGTTACATTTTCCAATCGCTGAACGGTTACATACCTCAAGCATAGGGTGTAAGTGCCGGGGGCTCGCTGACTCTCCCTCACCAAGTAGCATCCTTCCGTTCCCCTCAAGAGGATGTCTGTCTCGTCTCGGGATATCATTCCGTGAAACCTGATTAATTAAAGCCAATGATCAATTTTTGATCGGCAATCGTGCACCTCGGCGCACCAATTTATCAATTAATCACGCGACTGACTTAATTGAGCGTTACTCACTCTCTTCCGTAATAAGATGGTCGATTGGGAATCTGGATGGGAAAAAAAGGCAATCGAAACAAATTAGATTTTGTACAGGAATTTAGGCAAAAATTATGGATCGGTAATCAAGGTTTTTGGAAAATTTTCCCTCAAGAGCGCTCTATTAATTCGTAATTTCAGTATTTTTTTTGTTTTTCGTTTGGCGAATTATGCAAAATTCGTAACTCAAAATTAATTTTATGGAAGTTTTTGCCTGCGGCATACCTTTGATTAATGACGTTTATGAGCAAATTTTGTTCGGAAATTTATTCCAAAATCCATGATTTTTGTTTTCAAAATTATTTTGCGCACCAACGTCCTATCAATTATTAACATTTTTTTTAAAAAAAATTTAAGCAAATTTTATACAGAAATTTTTATGGCAAAATCTATGAGCTGTAATCTTGGTTTTACTTTTTTTTTGCTATTACACATACTTGATATTCCCCAGCACTTTTTCATACTGAAATATAAACCGCAATCCATAATTTGTGATGAATTTTTGGAAATTTTGTTGCATTAATTAATTAATTGCAGCCTTTCATGTTCTCTATCCCCCCTCCCCCTTCCTCCCCAAGAACTAGACATTAAACACGGCGCTGATCATCGTAGTCGACTGATCAGGGTGGCAAACACTTTCCAAAATTTGAAATTTAGGACCATTTTAAGATATTTTTTTTCAAACGGTACTGTAATACTTTTAGGATGTTAAAGGTAGTTTGTAATACAAGCATAACATTAGTTTTGATTATTCTTTTCAACAGGGCAACTTCTACAATATAATAAATTCAATTCAGGCAGTGTTGTCAATCGCAATTCACAGGGTTTGTAATAATTTGAAACGTTTATGACGTTTTCAATGTTGCATTGTTAATGTTGCAGTTTTTTTTTTG
>JAQIXS010006273.1:0-11001 GCA_034700785.1 Rossiulus vilnensis | reverse complement strand
TAAAAAATGCAGTGATAGCACTGACCATACTGATATCAGCAGTCCCAAAAACCAGTATATACATAGTGATATCAGTATAGAATCATATTGACATCAATAGGGAATCACTCATCTTCCGGCTTGTCAGTCATGCGTGCTCATGTGAAATCCCCGTCATCACAGGCAAACGTTCCATTTCAGTTTACCCGATCATCACTTGTGTCATTCCGGTGACGACGCCAGGTCCGCTGATGAAAGCACGCCCCCCCAACCCGATCCCAGCGTCGCTCGGAGAACGCGTGCCAGAACACGCGCCTTCCATGGCGCAGGGGGAAGAGCATCGGGGAATAAGAATCGAAAAGTTGGCTTACCACGTCGACGATCTGGGCGAGCTTTAGACCCAGGCGCACCGTCAGGGTCTCGGTGTCGTTGCTGACCGGCCGGATGAGGCGGTTGTAGTTGCTGAGCAGGTCGTCGTAGAGCCGCTTGGCTTCCGGGTCGCCGGCGCTACCTAGGCGAAACAAGCAGGCGGCGTAGAGCAGCGCGAAGGCGAGGCTGTGCGCGGCGGTCATGGCCGACGCGGGCGCGGTGGGCTTTGCGCGCTCGCGGGAGCCGCTGCTCGCTCCGGAGGCCGGCGGTTGGAGAGGCCCGGGACCCGGGACTGGTCGGCGGAGGTTCGGGCGCGGCGGTGCCGTCCGAGAGAGGGCTTCGACGGGCGGACGGGAGAGCGGCTTCGGGCGCGAGGCGACGCGGTAGGCGGCGGATGCTGGATGCTGGGCGCGCGCTGCCAAGCGGCCGCGAGAGGCGCCGGCGTGCGCGCGCGCCAACGACGCCGAGAACGGATGGCGGAGCGCGGGCCTCGCGAGCGCTATATTTAGCCGCCGATCGATGGCGGTCGGCCGGCGCAGGCGCGCGCCATCTTGGCGGAGGGGCTTGATGCCGGTGGTGAGCGCGTCCGCGGTCGTTAACGCCGGCATTTTGGCACGAAGGCCGGTCTGGTCGGTGCTGGGTGTGCCGGCGGACGGAAAATCGGGTGAGGATGGGCCCGCACGAGCACGTTTCGGCGTTACCGTCAGTATTGCCCCTATGGACGTTGAGATCGCATATGCGGTAGTTAACGAGCTCTGTCAGAGAAGCACATGTAATCCCATTGGCTGAATTCGGCGCCCAAGCTTAGAAAGGCCTTAGGATTGATACGTTTTTTTTTCTCTTATGAGCTGTGATGCTCTTGTTTCACGTCAGAGGTGAAATACTGACGGTATTAGAAAGCTTGTAGAAGCGGCAGAAAAATGTTGCGTATTGTCAGTATCATTATTTATTAGCTTTATGTACTGGTTGCTGTGAAAATTCTATTGACGAAGACGAATTTCAGGCTTAACAAAGACCTCGGAAATGCAAGAAATTTGATTACAATTATCAATAACAAGTCATTGATCTTCCAATCGCGAGATTTATTTTTGGAAATGTAATTTGAGAAAATTCGAAAACCATTCGCTGGCCCCTTGATGCTGGCCGCACCGTGTGCGCAAACGCACCTAATGATTGCCAACACACAGGGATCACATTCTGCAAACATAGTCTATTGATACGCCTTTGACATAAACATTTAGCTGCACAAAACAATGTTAGTTTATACAATCTGGTTATATAAATTTAATGACTTTTGGATGACGTTTTAGCACTACCTTGGTTTTTAAGATACATGCACGTGCGCTTTTGATGTCTTTATCGAGTTAAGTATGAATGGATGATTATATTAGTTGCCTCACTATATATAGTTTTTTTGGACAACGTATATCAGTATGCTTAGTGGCATCACTAATCGTTTTCTAAAATCATCACATCTCGGTATATTTGTACTGGTATATGCTGTTATTTCCATCAGGGGGTTCATTGTACGTTTCAACATACTGTATATTATGCTGTAAGTTCCCGTAAATTTATGATCAGATTGTTGAAAATATATACTTATCATTAGCTAAATTCGTATATAAACGGGCGTGTTAAAACGCATGCCATGCTACATTAGATGCTTATTACATGATCACGTGAATACATGTATGCACTCTAATTGAAAGATAGCATACTGTATGTCACCTTTAAATTGACAGGCTTCTTTCTGATGATTGCATACTAAGCACTTTTTTAATACATGGATTTATAAATGCAAACTTCTTCTGAAGAAGATTGTCTGATTGCGGATATCAGCGAGTTGCACGACACGAAAACCTGGTTTTAACTATGATGTAAAGCTCTAAGTGATTGAGCAATTTCGCATCCGCTAATGGCTTTTAGACGGATTGCATGTACTGACTTGTAAATTCGTTGACTAGAGGATTTGTTTAGTATTACGCTAATATACACAGATAAAGGTATTGTAAGATTGAGTTTTCAAAAATAAAGTCGAGGCGCAAGGGGATTTCTCTGAATTTAAACGCTTGGAAACGCTACATTACTTAATGTATGCATCCTACAATGCGAGTTTTATTAATTTAATATTTTATTGCAAATCCTGATTTATTTACATTTTGCTCATGAAGCAGATCTTGCACGGCAAAAACGTAACATATTCTCCTCTAACAGACAAATCTATTAGCCATCATTACTTTCCCCAAAGCAAAAGTATTTACTTAAAAATTTTGATTTCTGTAGAACAAGGGTGACTAGTAAACCCATTTTATTAACTTATTTAACAACTAAATTAAGAACAGAAGCTATATGTGGTTTTGGGTTTATTAATCATCTTAAAGTGCTTCTTATTTCGAATCTTCATATTTGAGGAAAAAGAATTCACTAAATTATTCTTGGTCAGTTTAGATATTTTTTTTAGTTTACTCACAGGTTACATTGAACTATATTAATAATTGGCTGTGTCCCGGTTTTAAACTTAGCAACCCCTCATACTGTCACTTTATTGTCGCATAGATAAAAAAGCCCATTTACGAGCTTTATTGCTTTTAAATGTTTTCTGTTTAGTAATGCTGACACTTTAGTTAAAGATTTTAAAATGTATGTAACATTCATTCTTGAATATGCCAGCATTGTTTGGAACCCATATTATAAAAAAGACATTAAAATGTTGGAAGCTATTATAAGACATTTCACCAAGCAATTGCCGGCCATGCAGAATATTTCGTATGCTGAAAGATTACGAGTTTTAAAATTAGACTCCCTTAAAATTCGAAGAGCTTAAATTGATGTTAAGCACATGTATACATTATTTAATGGCATGTTTACTTCTGAAGTAACCCTCCCCATTCAATTTCGTGAAAGGATTGGCTCTAGGAGTCATGGCATAAAAGTGAAGTGGGTCACATGTGTAAAGGATAGTCGCTTTAATTTTTTCATGTCTCATGGGTAGATTATGGAATGTTTTACCAAGGCATGTAGTTGAGGCGTCAAATTTTAGTATCTTTTGTAGACTTTTAGACAAAGAGGATCTTGGTTTGTTGTCAGACTTTGTATTTTAATGTAATCTAGGAAATGTATAAGTGCTGTTGTGACCTTCACTCATCCTTTTCCCTTTTGAGGAATAAACTATTATTATTATTATTATATTCAAAAAGTTAAGAATAAAAAATAGCAAATTCAAATATTTAGCCGCTTTTTCTTCTAGCAATCAATTTTAATCTGTTTAAATTATGGTAGAATTTATGAGTAGGGTTGGCCATGTTTAAAAGCATAAAATATAATTGGACTGGTCCTATTGTACCTGCTACATGCGCCCTCTAACGCCGATGATTGAAATGGTGAAGGTAACACTAAGGCAGATGGCCAATCTTAAAATGAGTTTGTTGCAAATTACAATCGAACCTGGGTAAAGTTGGGATGAATATCATGATCCAAGCATTTTATAGCAAAAATATCTATAATTGCTTTTTTACCTCTTTAAATAAGAGTAATTTTTCTATTACTTCCACCTGCATGCATGTACATGAGAAGGATATGCTAGTTTACTTCTGTAAGTGGAATTAAATGGCACACTGTATTAAGATATGTAAATTTACGCCAAATTATGGTCGGCAATCGAAACTCGAGAAGGAAAAGATGTCAAAGTTTTAAATATAATTAATACGTCAGAAAATAATGAAAGTAAAGCCAAACAAATAATTTGTTTCATTGAAATGTCTGTATTCAAATTAAATTTAACAATAAATGTATGTTTTAGCAGATTAAAAAGCGTTTCGTTGTACATGTATTACGCTGTAATGTCCATGGATTTGGGAAGCCTCTATAAGTGGGGATGTGTTGACGGTCCCGTGAGATCCGAGCCGTTTATTCAGGTTGGACTGTATTTTAATGATAATCACTAATGGAAGTAAAGCAAACTGGGAAACAAAATGCAGCTTAACATGGAAAGGGCAATATAGCAGGGCGTGAGTGTGGGCAAGCAATATCTAAAATTAAACTAATAATAAGAAATAAGAAATTCTTAAGTACTGATAAGGAAAACCAAAGTAGGTTGTAGACTAATAGGTTTTTTACCGTAGTTTTTTAGATAAGTGAAATCTATTATGCATGCGGTTGACGATGCACTAACAGATACATAACTCGTGTATATTCTGAAAATAAATTTTAAACAAGTCGAAGTACGTTCAATGTCGAACATTGATATCAGATTAAAGTGCATTTAATAAGGTAGCTGCAGAAACATTTTAGAAGGTTTTGAATTACTATTTTGATAATATCTATGGTTATGGAGGTCTGCTTGCGGTCTCATCTACGTTCTGCAATGTTCAATAAGTGTTTACTTCTACTGGTCCGTCTAACTCAGTACATTTCAGCGGTTTGTGGTTAACATTTAGAAGCAAGTATTACGAAGATTGCTAGATATGATTTCACAAAACTTCCTCAAAGATTAGGTCTTTCGTGCGTCTTTCTCTGTTAGTTTTTTTCATTTCCGGTGAAACGTCGTCTGCGTTGTGCGATTCGTTTTTAGCAACCTCACGTACACAGCCGTTTGCAAATGAACATTGAAGCCGGAACACAATTCTCCCAATTTAATGACTGTAAGTTTTGGAGCACAAATATGCAAGTTCAGAAATCAGTCCATCCTATTATATTCCTGTAACGTATTGGCAAGGCATGACAACATATGCATCCACAGATATACATATATTAGCTACATCCTCACGCATGTTCAGTTATTTCAGTCATTTGTTTTTAGGCGTGAATTCATTATGCATAGTGGGCATATTTTAGTTGCCTTACTGTTGCTGTCATAAAGTATGTATAAAGAGAGCATTACCATTGTATATTATAATAAAATGTACGGTGCCACTTGTTTAACACATTTAGCTGACAATGATTGGTATAGTGTTCTGTATACATATTTTAGTACTTTCTTTCCTAGATGGCAGCACCAAAATTATCGTCTGTAGATGTAACAAATGAGTTTTATTTTACTATTTATTGGTCATTTCCAAAATTGAGCATTTTAAACTAAAATTGGGTATAATTGGGTACAAAGCAAATTAAAATATGCCTACATGTAGCATTCTGTATTGTGGAAGCATTTTAAGTCGTTTATAGGATACCACTATTTTTATGGGAAAGCATTTTGACATGCCAAAATAATGTGATCTATTTGCAAGAAAACAAATACTTTGTTGCTAAGTGCCAAATAATAGTTAATTTGAATTTAAATTTCATGAGTAATGGCTATAAATGTGATGTTACCATAAAGGGGCCAACAAAGACAATCGACATCAAAATAGCGCATGTTATGATTATTTTTGAGCTTAAATAATACATGTAAGTTGTGGATGATTATATTTGAAAGCAAATGCGCATTAAGTATGCGTTTTCTTTAATTGATCGCTCGACTGTCGTGAATGTTTAAATGTAAAAAAAAAGATCACAAATGATGCTCGTGGGAAGACGGGTGTGGGTGGAAATATGTTCATAAAAGTGGTATGACAGTGAAAGGGGGTGGGGATTAGTAAATTTGAATGTCAAGGCTGTCACTTACAACCACTAATCCAGGTGGCACACTGACCAAGTTTGCAATTTAACATCTCTTTAAGGGCATTAAAGAATGTTATTCCATGATATTTGAGACATTGTGTATTGACATTTTTATCATTTGATGACCTGTTTAAACAAGTGTAACAAACGTACATCATTTTCCAATATTTTTTTATAATAAAAATACCTGTTAAGTTAGCAGCATGCTGAGTTAATATACTGTTACTGATAAGTACGAAGGTAAAAATGCCTAACTGGCGTCCTTTGTATTATATTTTAATGTTGTTTTGAAAATAGGGACATGATAACACCAGTCCTTATTTCTGGTCAAAATTGGCTTACTTGAATCTCACATTTTAAATAAGTAAACTAAAATCAGCTGCATCATTTGTGCCACCTGAAAGCAGTCAGAATGTCGAGATTTCGATGGACGTCATTTATGGACGTCCCCTAAGTAGTTTAATCCAAATCTGATATCAGCCATCGATTCAGGAAAAAAATTGATTTCAAATCTGACAAGTGTACGTGGGAGAAAGACCTGACAAAGGTGCTCAAACTTAGATGAGACCTACAGTTAAAGCAGCTCGTTGAAACTTTTCAAAACCAGCAAAATTGTAATTCTGTTTCCGTGGCGTTGGAATAGTGTCGACGATGACATTATTTCCACTGATTTGTCTCCGTCAGTAAGAGACCTTACGTGCATTCACTGACTGTTCGCATTAAACTCATCGTGCTACTTACACTAGGCCTAGGATGGATTCTCCCTAGAGTGCGACAGTTGATAACATCTCTTGTCATATGAGGGTCAATATTTTGTCTTCAGAGCTTCATCGGTGTTTACAGTTCTCACGTCAACGGAAGTATAAGCACTACTAAGTCAGTGCGCTTTTTATAAGTAAGTGTTACGCCAAATAAAAGTACGCTTGACCGTGCCAAAACATATTAAAAAGTCGCAGGGTTTGGCGTAGAACTGCGTTTTGTTGAGATTTGGATTGATCGTCACTTTCTTGACAGTATTCCTCGACCTTGCACTCGACCTCTTTTGATTACATATATAAGAGGCATAAATACAGTGAAATCTCCGAATACCGGACACTCGCGGGACCGGACCTTTTGTCCGTTATTTGGAGGTGGCCGTTATTTGGAGGGGGGGAGGGGAGTAAATTTTTATTTTTGAAAAAAAAAACATAAAAAAATTAAACTAAAGGAAATACATTTAATAACTTTGATTTATAATAGGAGTAAATGTTTGATATTTTAAAATCTATGCAATTCAGTTTTATTCTAAAAGAAAAATGACAAAATATGTACTTACGTGTACCACAAAAATAATTTATTTAAAATAATCCTGGACTGTTCTTTCATTTTTTTGTCTAAGTCTATCAACCAATCACTCATTATGTATGTGGTCATCCATGCTTTTTTGTTGTTTCCCCATGAAACACTTAGTTTTCGTATTTCGATATTTTTAAAACATCTTGGTTTCTTGGCTTTTTCTATGACTAGTGGCAGCATTCGCCAAGGAAACGAAGCTGCGTGCAATGTTACTACTACACTTTTCATTTCGTTCTCCACGAAGATTTCGCTCGATAAACTCTTTTGTAAACGGCAACACCTATCCTGTTGCTCGCCCGTCCAGATAGTGTCGTTTCATTCGCGCCGAGTTCAAGGTGAGAATGTTACGAAGCGAACCGAGAGGCCGACTTAAAGATACCAACTGAAAAACCCCTGAGGAGCGTTGAGCAAAAACAACAAAAAATCGCGGGAAGGACGTTTGGGATTGGTCTCGATTCGAGCATAATAAATTCCGAAATGCGCCGCTTTGCCCATGAAATGTGGGGCTTAAAACTATTCGGACCGGTCTGGTACGCCACACGCAACGGCTGCTATTGCTCTGGCCTTGTAATTAGAAATTGTCAGGGGCTGGTCGAAATCGCATGGAAAAACCCTCCGAAGAAAGCCTTGTTTGCCTCTTATCTCGCTCTACAATTTAACCCTCGCTGCAAATATCAACTACATGAACATGCGAAAAGCGACCAAAACATGGCTCAAACTGATGCGTTTCCAAACCTTTTTTGGCGTGGCAAAATTGTTGGGATTCGCTTATGCTGCTCTAGCATCATCTGTGGTGCATTTTGTGAAGCATGATAAACTCTTTATAGGGGCAGCATAATGGAATACTGCACATGTACACCGAACCTACACCGTCCATGTGAACAACTACTGTGCATATACATGTACATCGCTGCCTCAAAAACTTCAACAAATATTCATTGTTGTAAACATATCGCCAGACGCCACAAGTGACGAATTTAAGTTTGTCACATTGTTTTATAATGTTTTTCATAAACTATCCCAAAAGCTAATTCGTATAGCCTATTTCTTACCTTGTCTTTATAAAAATTCAGACTAAAATGCTTGTACATCGTTTGTGATAAGTCTGTAAAACCGCATCAGATGTATTAATGTGGTAATGTCTCAATCAAAAATTGCTTTTACCAAACACTTCGTAATTAATATTTCTAAAAACGTCTATTCGGAGTTGACAAAAAATAAGTATTGCAGCTTGTTTTTTGACAACAACAAAAATTATAGAAACGTATTAAAATATCCTTGATTTGGGAGCTAGACTCATGGAAAAGTTTGTCTGCAACGATCTATTAATTATTTTGTAGGATTTAAAATTGTATAAAATATGTTTAACGATTGGATTGATGTACAGTACGTGTACTCTTTTGAGACATTCATTTCCGAATTACTTCGCAATTAGAACAAATTCTTTGTATTGAGGGCGAAAGGAAGTGAGCACTAGAATAAGAAAGTTTTGTTTCATTTTTGCACTTATTTGCTTATTAACGTTGATTTTATTGGTGTTCTTGACTTTTATTGTTGATGTGAAACGACTTGGGAGGGCGGGCATATTATATTGCTGGTTTTTCTCAGAAAACGCACCTATTCAAATGAGTTAATTAAGCCTAATCTGAACGCGAGATTAAAGGGTGGTTGTGCGTGAAATTTCGTCACTAGTTTTTATTGTATGCAAAAATCCGATCCAAATGATTCGATCAGCGCCACCTCCTTACGCAGGTTAGGTTGGTTCGATCCTATCGCCGGACTCTAATCGCCCATTAATTGCTGACCACTCACAAGGCCCCCTGATAAGGTGTATATCGCCCGAGATATGGCCACCTCGAGCCACCAGGAATTATCACTACTATTAGGTTTCAAAGTCAATTTTGCTCCGCGGAATAACAATTTTGTTATTGAGGGAAATTAATTAATGCTGAACTATAAAAACGTTATTGATAGCGTAGAAGAAAAAAAAACTGCTTTTTGTGCAAGCGCACTGAAATTTTTTTTTGTTTAACCTAGCTCTTATGACAAAATAGCCAATGAGGTATTTCTGCGACATGTGCGACGCATTTTAATCTGATATCTGAAAAATGCTCCACTTTTGCATTTATTTTTGCACCATGAAGCTTGTTGGTGATTGAAAATGCTCCAGCTTTGGAAGCCTTTGGTAA
This sequence comes from Rossiulus vilnensis, assembly GCA_034700785.1. NCBI lineage: Eukaryota > Metazoa > Arthropoda > Diplopoda > Julida > Julidae > Rossiulus > Rossiulus vilnensis. The sequence continues at coordinate 1,531 of JAQIXS010006273.1, read as the reverse complement.
CTTCATCCAAGATGCCTATTACCTCTGTAGACATCCTTAAAATGTTTTCAGTCTTAAATGTCCTTAATGTGACAACCTCATGGTGGCGCTACAGTAGCTGCATTTCCACAAGTTCAAGCCCGTCATAGCACTTTCACTTATTTGGATTTTAGGCATGGCCATTTCATGGAAAAATCGGATGAAATCATTTGAAGTCAAACTCGCACGTTTTGTGAATTGTTTTGGCGATTTAAGCTTAATCGTGACGCTTATTCTGCCTTTTATTTTGGAGGTTAACTGCATTGCCGATTTGCGCACCACAACATGACCGCATTTGTGCAGTTTAGCCATATTGAAGCCGAAAAAATATTTTGCTTTGTAAATTTTTATCAAAATTTACTGTTTTCAAAATGTACAAATTTTTCGTGGTGCCTTAACGCTTTTTGAACTAAGTTTACTAGCGCATTGCATAATAATGCCACGCCAAAATGTGTGCCAAAATATTCGTCTGACTTACTGGCTTAATTTTGATATTTTGACCAGGGATATTTTATGAGTTATTTGTTCGAAATGTCAATATATTTTTTAAACCGAAATTAATGCAGTTTTCATTACTGAATCCAACACAAAAAATGTTTTATAAACGTTTTCTCCAGTGTATCTCACGTATCGAAAGAATCTTCATCTGCTAAATACATTGGAGAAAACGTTTCATACTATCCAGTCTGCAAATATATATTTTCAATGAGCCTTCTAAGACCATTCGATGAACATACGTTTATAGACTGGGTTACATCGATGATGCATGGTACACTGTGCATTTATATGTACTGAATCATGGATTTCTGTCGGCATGGATTTTGTCGGCAGGGAAAAAAATGAAGTTTTAAAATGATAGAAAAACTCGCATTAAAGCATGTCTGGGGGGCCTGTCAAATCTTGATGCCAGATCACATCATATTTATATGAATCAAATTTTAATTTGTCAACATTAATTGACAAGTTGGCAACTATGTCATTTTTGTAGTGTTACTAATCGTAACGTGTCGTGAATGGCTAATTATTGAAACGAAATATAAAAAACTTGGGTTTAAAGTTTGTTTTTTTCCGAACAAGATCGTGATAACATTAAAAACATAAAATACATGAACGTTATATAGACCAATTTATTATGAGGCAAAATTATTTATACATCTACAGCATCATAAAAACAAAAACAAACTTGTAGAGCAATTTCAACAGCAATTATTCGAAATTAAGTGTTTTTTTTCAGTGAGACAATAATTATATTTTAGGAATCGTTATTTTAATGTAGCTCATAAATCAATTAAAACAGCACGCCTACGTTTATAACTGTTTGCTCATAGAACTTGAAGTTATGGCATGTGATTTCCTTTAAATGCCTTGCTGGTCAGATACCCTATTCCCGAACTAGAATGTTAGAAAGTAACTCTTGATTAATTTTGTTGAAACCTAAAAACGGAAGTATTTGATTTGAAGAACGGTATAATGTCCATTACATATTTATGCAAAAGCGGAAAAGTCTTTAACA